>MU826421.1:0-40656 GCA_029204205.1 Desmophyllum pertusum
TTGCAAGGATCTTGAGTAATTCCTCTACTCTGTCCATTCTCTCTTTTCTTGTCCGAGTCTTCAATGTCCTGCCTGAACGTCCAGAACATCGCGGTGCATTTTGGTCTGGGTGCGACATACTCTTTTCAGCTTCGACTTAATTTGCTGAAGTGTCTTACCGTCATCTACTTGAATCTTGCGTACCGTATCGACAACTTGGTGAACTTCTTTAAAGCTGTAACTTTATTATCCTCGTCACTATCGGCCCAATCGAACAATACGCTGAGGTATCCTCCTCGGCAGAATGCTCTGCCTTCAATCTATCTATTTCCACATAAGATCTAACCCCAAAGCAACAAGAACAGCACTAATCTCCAGCCACAGAGAAGTGAAGGTTGGCGTATCGACACCAGTGGTTGATACATGGCCATACAACTCATTGCGGAAAAAAACTTTATGCGAGAAAGGTTTGCCTCAGCGAGATGTGTCACCTGGGAGTGCTTTAGCATGCCAACCTGAAGGGGGAGGGATAGTCGACAAATGCTGGTCAGAAGGAGGAAAAAGAAGAGTGATGTCAAATGTGTTAGAGTTGGTGTGACTCCACCAGGTGGAAACAGTTTGTCCCATTGTGGTTTGCGTAAAACCCTTTTCTTTAAAAGGTTGTTGAGGGTTGAATAGTTCGCATTGAGATCAACAGCAAGGTTTGCAGGAGGATGGTAACTGTCAAAAACGTTTCTCGCCACTGTTGGTGGGTCCACCATCAATGAGAAGTCTGCTGAGCTTGGCTCCATTTGTCTTCTCTACAGAACTGCCCAAGGGTGAAGGGTGCAGCAGTTGCCATCCTTATTCCAACGTACAAAGTTTTAGACTCCAACTGTACCTGTAAGTAGTGCAAAGGATTTGCTTTTTTGTGATTTTAAAGATAGAAGAACAAGGTTGTCACTGAATGCGAGGTGTCTTCCACTGCTTCACTTAATTTGATCTCCATGAGTCGTGCAAGTCCCTCGTTTATTGCAAAGCTAAACGTCAAGTTACGCCAAATAGTTTCTTATTGCTTCGAATCATAATTTAATTCCATTCTATATTTGCTCAAATTGAAAGATGTCACCTACTGTATGGTCGGAATTTAGAATTTTTAAGACAGCAGATTTTGACATTAAATTGTTTTTAATTTTTATTGTCAATAAGAGGACAGAGACATGAATGACGCCATCGAACGCGGATCTTCATAATAACAATTCATAAATGGCTGTCAGTTCTCGATAAAGTGGACAAAATACATCTGAACAGCAGTTTTTTTTCGGCATAAATCATCAGTCCTTCAAAAGGTGGCTTTTCAATCGGCTGACTGAGATTAAGTGCATATGTCAGGGTGGGCCGACCAGAGCCATGAAAATCAAAATCACCGATTTCGATGAAAATTGGTGTGGTGGAACGACTACCTGTACTCATTAACTTGACACAGTTTTAAATTCGTCCGACCTTTAAATTACAAAACAAGAGGACGGTCAAAGGTCAAGGCTAATATGTCTTCTATTATTTGCTTAATGAGGGTAAATATTGGCAAATATTTAAACATTTATCCTCACAACTCAAGACGTTGAGATGCAAAATAAACTTAATACCGGTAATGAACTTTATAAACTGATTAAGGTCATGTAAAAATTTATTCTGTAACCTGCCTATGTTTTTATTTTAAAAGCCTTCGTAAATGACCTGCCCTAGTTCGGTTAGCGTGTTTTGCCTCAAAATAGGTGTTTTTAAAAAGCATTAAAATGATCCATTCCAGCATCCTATTGATAAAATTGATGCACCAAAACAAAGATAAAGAGGTCATATTTTGAAATAAGAAAAACAAATTATTGGGCAATTTTGTTTTCTCGGAAATATTCCTGAGTATTTTTAGGCCATTCATGCCAACTTCGAGTTGCGTGACACAATATAAACAAGTTTATTTGATTAGTTAAATTGATATTTTTATGCCGTAATTGGTACCAGCCTGTTACTAAAGGTAAGTAAAAATAAGGTTTTTCTTACTGATAGCCACTGCTAAGAGTACAGAAATGGTCCCGCGCACTTTAGGTTCATTTTACTGTCAAGTGTTGTGTGACAGACCCACATCGGTGTCATCTCATTTTTGCGTGAGGCCTTCATATTTCGGCGTTGTGACATTTTGAATGATTTTTTTGATATCTTATGTAGATTCAAGGAATATGATTATTCTTCTATGAACTGGTTTGTTTATATGGCTCGAAACAAAATTATATTTCTGATGTAGGTGCGATTAATAAAGCGTGAGAAACGGCCTCTCTCATCTGGCTGAACCTGAGCTGGTTATTTACCCGACGTCCCAAATTAAACAGAATGTTGCGTTTAATTCATTTCCACGTTATTTTGCAATGGAACTAAAGCATATGCATGAAAACAGTATTTTACGGATGGTTCTTTTTGACGACATCTCGGTGAATGTATGAAAAAATATGATTTGTTCTTTTGCGCGAGCTGCAAGCTCAGTTTCTTTTGTGGTAATCGACAAGTAGAGAAGAAAATAACAAACTTCTTCTGACTTCGCTGGAGACATTAACTGCCCAACATGAAACGTGGACAATTCAGGAAAAGATTTACTTCTAAAACAGAGCAGGTAAATGTTTTGATTATCATAGGCCTTGTATTACATTTTTACGTTTACGCAGTTTTAATCTCAACACGGTTTAGTATGACATAATTTTGACATAATTTTAGAATTGAAGTCGCTTGTATAAATATAGTTAGTTTTCCATACCCCGTAGAAACGTGACGACTTAACATAAAAATACAATGAAGGCAACACTTAAGTTCAAATGTATGGGTATTATAACTTTAGGCATTCAAGAAGGAAATGATGAACAACAAAAATGTCATGACAATATGTCCGGCACATCGCTTTGAGCTTGGGACACACTGGAGACCGGCAACCGCCTGCTGTCATCCAGAACACACGCAAAGTAACCAGAGACGAAAGGTTTCACTTCCTGATAGATACATCACACCAGATATGGCAAAAGAAATCATGTCAATGTATGGTTTACACTGTATTATTGGATCCCGTAAGTATTTGAAATATTATCTTGTTATCTATATATTAATTATTTCGTTATTTAGTTTCTTCGAATGTTTTATGCAGGGTTCAATTCCTACTGTTTACATCCCCCCCGGGCACATCCCCGGGCATTTGCCATTTTTTTTCTTCATTTGGCGTCCTATTCCCCACCCCCGGGCACAAAGGTAGAAGCAATTTCCCATCCCCGGGACACAAACTGCCACCGTTTCACAAGAATATATAAATATTTATTACGTTTTACAAAATAGACGTGCGACTCGTATGGCTCATGCAAATATCAGGAAACATCTCTCCCGTTGTTTTTTGTTTCTTAGCCGCGTTTCTTTGGCTTTTAACGCTGCTCTCTTGCGGTTTTTTTCAAATACAGGTTTTATAAACTTGGTCGCTTACAAATTGAAGAAATTCCCCAGCAAAGAAGTCTGCTCGCCAATATTTTCGCCCCATAACTCCTTGCGCGACTAGATAATTCAACTATCCCCACCCCCTACCCCTGGGGACAAGACTAACTTTCAAAAATTCCCCACCCCCGGGCCACAAGGGCTGACTTTGTCCCAGAGGTTGTTCGAGAGGGGGTAACAATAGGAAATGAACCCTGCATAAACGGCCTTCGTCAATAATCATTGAATCAAGTTTCATTTTACTTTGGGGAATTTCAGTGCTTGTCGTCGGAATTCCACGTTAAATTTTATTTGAAAAACCGATATCACGTAGACTGTCTGTTCACAGCCTCTCTATTTTCTCGAACGGTAAAAACGCGAGCGCGAGCGAGCGCGGAGCGTGAGGGGGTGGGACGGGGGCGGGGGAACCACGCTGATTCATGAAGCTACGAGCCATGATCACATCGGTTATCAAATGACATTTAACGACGAGAGTGCGGCAATGAATATTGCTTGCTCGAATCGTATATAGTTAAAAAAAGTAGCCCCTACTGTCTTGTTATGCGCACGCTTGAGAGGCATGTCAAAGTCAAGTTCAAGTTCCTTCCTCTACCTGTGGGGAAGGGACAGGGATGTCCTGAACTTCCCGTTTCCCGTACATTTTACTCCCTCGGCGGCCCCCTCCTTAGTTTGGTATGTAGAATGGGTTTAAACATTACCGGTGGTGGTGGGGGTGGGTAGGCGGAAGAGGAGTTTCAAGGCAGGAGTGTTAGAGTGCTAAAAGTAGCTTTATATCCCCCCCTAATAGAACGAAAATGAAACTGCCACCCCCTGTCCATCACTTAAGTTCAAGTAATTATTTATAATATTATTTTAATTAGCTGCCTGGCTCCTCTAGCCCCTATGGTTATTCCAGCCAGCCAGTACTCTATTTAATTTCCATTTCCTTTCTCTTTCAAATTGTAAATATTATCTTATCTTTGAGTACAAATAAAGGTTGCTGTTGTTGATAAGCATAGTTTTTCCATCTCCCTAGAAATTATAGCACTGTCGCTAAGTTCCGTCTAAATGCTAACTAAAGGTCAGGCTTACGTGAACCTCTTTTGTTTTCAGGGCTAGGAAACATGTGTTGTTTCTCTGTTCTTTTGTTAAGCCAATTATTGGCCGTTTTTATGCTAGAGACGCATTATCCGTCCAGACCGATAATGCGTCTGTCATGTTACGCGTCTAGTGTAAAGACGGTACGAACTACTAGAGACGCATTATCCGTCCAGACCGATAATGCGTCTGTCATGTTATGCGTCTAGTGTAAAGACGGGACGAACTTCTGGACGAACTTGGGCAAGCAATTGTAGTTCATCTGGTTATGCGTCTCTAGTATAAAGACGGGCACAAAACGCATTATGCGTCTAGACGAACTATCTTTCGAAATTACGTCTTGAACGACGCACAACGGAAGATAGTTCGTCTAGACGGATAATGCGTCTGGTGTCTGTCTTTATACTAGAGACGCATAAGCAAGACGAACTACAAATGTTTTCACAAGTTCGTCCAGACGGATAATGCGTCTCTAGTATATAAACGGCCAATCTTGAGGGTTGTTGCAAACAATGCAGATCGCCCGCTCCTCCGCCCGGCTCCGTCAATCTGAAGTGTCTTACACATTTTATTGCAGGTGTGTGCCGCCAGTGTCGGGAAGAAGCACGCTTGCCATCTGAAACAATTTTCAGTCTTCACAGCAACAATCTTCAGAAAATATTGAAGCTAAGATCGACCCACCCCGTGTAAGGTTTCCTATTCCACCCGAAGTGTTTGGCAGTCCTTCTTGTATCGAAAATTATTTTATTAGTGATGAAGATTACAAGCAACCACTTACACCAGCCAGTGCAAAAATAGCCTACAACCAGCACGTGTACAAATTACATGAAGCGACTGGGATAAAACGAGCCATTTAGAAATCTAGGATTCCGTGGCTGACGAAAGACTGGAAAGACTTGCATCCTCGTACTAAACATTATTATACGTCGTTTGCTAAACAAGGAGTTAGACCAGTGTTGGAATCGATTGCCCCAGGCCAAGCTGAAGAGCTTTGGAATTACTTTAAAAACAGTTCCATTGAGGGTCTTAGCAGCAACGATAACGATTGTGACGAAGAAGAAGATATTGTACCCAACACCCTCTCGGACAGCACTTTAACGAAATCTAATCGACGCCTATAACAACGCACAGTCTTTCGAAATCGAGAAAAGATATTTTAACATTATTTGCCCAAAATTTTAAGAGAAAACCAACTGAAAGAACTAATTCCTGGCTTGACAGATTTTCGTATAAAGGAGGCTAGGAAGCATTGTAAAGAATATGGGACCAGGAATTTCAGGGCCAACAGTTACAATCCACAGGTTCTTTCTTAGTGAGAATAAAGTTGACCACGTTTTAAGGTTCATAACGAGCGACACGATTTCACAAGACACAGCTTATGGTACTCCTAAAATCAAGCTTGAAAGTGGAGAAGAACTAGTGGTTCCGCCGAAACCAATACGAAAATTGATACCAGCGCGTATTATTGCCCAGTACTTGAAGGTTTGTGACGAAAATGACTTTAAAACCAGCCAGCCCAAGATCTTTGGTCAGGATTCTTGAAGTCTGTCCAGCAGCGACAAGAAAAAGTCTCCAGGGTCTGGATAACTACACTGCAGATGGATCAGAGGCGTTCGAAAATGGTAGAAGAAGTTATCGGGGACAAACTCTATGACGGAGGGATGTCTGATTTGTGAGGCTGACAGGCTGCGTTCAATGCCTTTATCCTATAAGCGTTACTTGAAGCAAGACTACAGCACCACATATTGTTAACGATTCAACCAATGACAATTCCTCTGTGTCTCCAGACCATTGTCGATACTTTGCTTCTAAGTGACCCAAAGAAAGACCAATCTACGAAAATGTTGTGCAACACAGTCACTTGATTGAGTGTGATAGATGCAAGGAACTACGTGATCTATTTCAATCATTAGAGGAAAAAATAGATATTATTTCTGAGAGTCGCTTGGCTATTGAAGAAATATGTGATCTTCGCTTCCTCTTAAATGACAGTAAAGACAAGATAGAACAATGGAAATCTCACATTTTGAGAAGTGTAAATCAAGAGGAGGGAAAGAAAGAGGTACTTGAAAAGTTAGGACCAACTGAGGTCCTTTTGGTAGAAGATTGGGCGATGAAATTTTTGCCACTGCACTTCAGAGAAAAATCAGCCGAGTTTTATGGAAAACGTGGTATCAACTGGCATGTTACAGCAGTGATAAAGAAAACGCAAGAATGCTCGTTATCAGTAGACGTTTTTGTCCACATCTTCGACAGTTGCGTTCAGAACCAAGTGGCAGTAGCTTCCATTACCCAAAACACGCTGTCCACACTCAAAAAGTTGTATCGGAGCTTACAGGAGCTTATCTCAGATCAGATAATGCCGGCTGTTATCATGGAGGATATCTTTTGACTGGCCTTCCCAGTGTTGGTGGTGGTAGCGGCATCAAAGTCATTGGCTATGACTTTAGTGAGCCTCAACATGGCAAAGACATATGCGATCGAAAGACTGCAACAATGAAGCATCACGCAAGACGCTTTGTGGCAGAGACGAAGACCGACATTCTGACAGCGTGTGATCTAAAGAAGGCCTTGGGAAGTAACGGTGGGGTAAAGGGATGCCAAGTGAGGGTCGTAGAAATGCCACAGGGTGCCAACCAAATTGACACAAACGTGAAAATTCCAGGAATTAGTCAAATTCATAACATTCGTTACGAAGAAAGTGGAATGCGTTATTGGAAGGCGTATGACATTGGCAAAAGAGAATACATGGCACACGACGAGGACGCTGTCAGTTGATGTTCCAAAACTGAAAGTAATACAAACCCTTTCCAGAGGAATGCCCTTTCCAGCGGAGCAATGGCAAAGAGTTCCAAATGCAATGAAGGGAAAACGGAACCTGCTACATGTGCTGAGAACGCTGAAAGAAATGCCTTATTTGAGTGTCCTACCGACGGGTGTATTTTCTCTTTTGATTCAGAAACAGAGCTCCAAAAGCATCTTGGACGTCAGCAATCACGTTCGTCGCTTGCACAGGGAGTCTCAATTTGACGACATAAGGGCGTCGCTATGCTGATATGCTAAATAACGAATTGTCAAAGCCACTTTTTAGTGCTAATTATCAAAGTGAGTCTGAGCAGAATGGGCAAAGAGCAAGCAATGTCACTATGGGATGGGCATTGAAGAAACAAAAGTCGTCTTCACGTTTTCCAGCAACTGTCAAAGCATATCTAAATGACAAATTCCTTACTGGTGAGGACACAGGCAATAAGGCATCGCCAACGCAAGTTTGCTCGTGACATGCGCAGAGAAAGAGATGAGAAAGGTAATCGTCTATTTGTTGGCGTTGAATGTCTTAGTTCTCAACAAATTGCAGGCATATTTTTCCCGACTTGCTGCAACTAGAAAGAAGCATGGTTCGTTAAAACATGGTTGTCAGTTGGGAGGAAGTGGAAGAATTTTTGGACGGAGAACAGATAGAGGAACATGAAGACGACATTTCTCGCAAGAAGAATGTGGTATTCAGCATCCTGCAGTTGGAACATCCAATAACCTACACGTCCTACAACCTGTGCAAGTTAGCTGCAGACGGAAAATTGACAAAGAAATTTAGTATTGCTGATCTAAAAGACATTTGTGACTCACTAGACATTGAAACTGAGAATTTTAAGCGCCTCAAAGCTCCGTACAAAGATGCTTTAACAATGTTTTAAACAATTGTACTTGCAATAAGAACTAGCCTAAGGGGCTTTGAACCTTTCTATAGAAACGGAAGTAAGTAATAGTGTAGATTTCGTCCTGCACTCCGTCTGAACTGGAAACTGCTTAGTATAATTTTATGGAACTGCCTTAGTATAATTTTCCAGGTATTGCGACAATGAAATTGCATATTGTGGTCCCCTGACATCTTTGTTAGCCATCATTTAGATTACTTTGTAATATTCTGAGAGATAAGTGTTTGAGATATTGTAAATATTTCAAAAATTTAACACAATTCCTCAAAAGACCCATCTCCTTGTCAAAATACCAAGAAATAGTTTGGATTGTCACGTTTTTCCCCACGTGACTTGACGCTTCCATGGCAACCACGTTTATGCTTTTGTTGAGTTTATTCCATCACTTTTACAGTTTCAGTTAGCATTTTAATTTTTAGTATTTTATAAAAACTGATTAATTTTAACAATTTTCTGACATTTGTTAACAATCTAGAATTCAAGATGGTGGATTTGAAATTGATTACGTAATTTGTGCTTTATGACGTCATAATGACACGTGACCACTACTAATATACATGTTTAAGGAAGCGTTATATATCATACAAGTTTCATTATCATAGCTTAAATGCACTTTCCCCCCTCCCACCCCCCCCCCCCCCTTCCCGGGTACACAATTCGTATCTTATCGGTAAAGAAAAGGCCAAAACACAGGAATAAAAATATGTTTGTGGACGTGAAACATTTTCAAAAACGTTAATGGCTTTAAAGTTTTTTATATCTGATTAAAAACTCCCCAAAGACGGACAAGTTGCAAAAGCCATTTGTCACTTTTGCACAAAATATAGGTACAAGAAGCAGCTCATGAGATATAAAGTATACAATTGCCCATTAATCTTATGGTAGCTTTCTGTAGCTGAGGCCACCTTCTTTAAAATACATATATAAACGAACCTCTCAGTTGCTGGAAAAAGGAGAAATAGCATTTTGAAATGAGGTGAACATGTTGATATCTGACAATTGATGAAGGTAGGGTAAATTCGGCCACCTCTGAAATTCTTACTTTCACATATCAGGAGATTTTAATGGTACTGTTTCGGAGAATATACTATTCACTATTGATAAATTACCAAATGATTATCCCACGACGACTTCTCTGTTTGAAATTTTTTTTTTGAAATCTGCCCTATTTTTGCTATTTTTGATGGTAAAATTTAGTCTTCGTCTCACGTAAGAAAGACTGCTCAATTTCTTCGCTCATAAAGAGCGATGAGCCAAACTTTTATGTTCTTTGTTATCAGTACACGTAAGGCTATCACTGCACAAAGTATCGAGAAAATCGAAGATTTCGAATTTCACGGCCTCTATATATAGGTGGTCGGTTTTTCGTGGCAGATGCACTTAATTCAACGTTAAAGGGAAAGAGAATTAAGAGTATATGTTGTAGTTTGACGTTGAAGTTGACTGGAATGGAATATGTTTATTTTGCCGCGTGAACTTCAAAACAAGAGTGGACTGAACTTGGGATATTTCAGCGGGTTTACAAGAATTTCCGAATGGAATAATGGTTAGTTTCAGAACATCTGTCTACGAAATTTATTATCGAGTTATTGTACGTAGTTTGAAGTTCACGAAGCTGTGATTATCGGAATTCAGTTCAATTTACCTGGGTTTCCCTTTGTCTGAAGTCTATGTTATGACGAAATTCATGATCAATAACAGGACCGACGCATAAAATAACTGATGTCAATTTGTTAAACAGCAATATTGTGGTGTATTGAGCACTAATAAAAGGTCACGTGTACATCCGGGAATGTAAAGTTCCATTTACACGAGCAAGTTTTCCTTGATAATACTTGACAAGTCTATTTGCTCTTGTAGACGACAAAATGTGATATGTTTTCCCTTGACAAGTCTTGACAAGTCTCTTTTTTGTTATAATAATAAATTAAATTTATATTGCGCGTGTTCCATGTGGACTACAGCTGTTTCGAGAAAGGTTGTCGGAAAAAAGCGCACGCGACAATCCCGAAAGGTAATCTGGGATATGATCAGCAAGGTATGTTCCTGACACTGTAGCTGTCAAACCTACTTTTGTTGCTTTCTTCTAGCACTCGCAAACATACATCATTTGCGTCTCTTGCCATTTTCTCAGATTTCCCTGAAATGCTGAAGTCAAGGAACCGTGAACTTAAAACTACCCACAATACCTTTCGGGATTGTCGCGTGCGCTTTTTTTCCGACAACCTTTCTCGAAACAGCTGTATGTGTATACGCGAATTACAATTTATCTACTCTGGTAGATAAATTGGTAGAAATAAGTCAAGTGCAAAACGTGCTCGTGTGTACGGCTCGACAAGGGAACTTGTCTAGGATTTGTGAGAAATTTCAAGTGCCCCAGACCCTTCGCCTTGTGGTTTACCACACTGCGCGACTGGCAGCCATAGTTTTAGAAGCCCTCCAAAGCCACGAAAGCTCGTAGAATACCAAGTGTAATATATAGTTATAAGAATACAAATAGGAATATGAATATGTGGTTCTCTTGGAGCCTACTGAAGGAATCAAACCTAGGCTAGCCGATATCCACGATACGTTCGATTTGCTTTTCCTAAATATAAAACTATCCTTTTAGTTTAAATATTTTGAATGTTTTCCATTTTCAGCTCAAGCAGTACTTGACAAGGAAGACGTGTTTGTCCATCTACACGGGGAAATCAACTTGTCAAGGGAAACGTGTTGCTCAGTACACACGAGCAAGAAAACTTGTCAAGAAAATCTTGCTCGTGTAAATGGGGCTTAAACATTGGAGCGAAGTTGAAACCGAAGGTCGCCCTTACGTGATTTTCATATGCCAGCCTCCTGAATGCTGTGAGAACTGTAGTCACGCACAACTTCCGTAAATTAATTTCGTTGTTGTTAATGCATGGTTTCCATATGATCGCAACGATCGCAGTCGCAACGATCGCTGCGATCATATGGAAACCACTCTTGCGATCGTTGAGATCGTTGCGATCGTTACGATCATATGGAAAACCTGGCTTAAGCGACCTTTGGTTGCATAAATAATCATTCTTGCCTGGTGCGTCTCACACACTAGAGCCTGAAGTAGGCCGAGGGTGAAACATTACAAACATACACTGTATGTGAAAGGTCACCTTGTTATACACACCTTCCACTGATCATGATCCACTGATATTTTATTCTGAACCTTACTACGATAAGGGACTAGTCTTGTTACCAGAGCTGGCCAGGATTAATGGTGCCGCAGTTGCCATTTCAAACGTACACGACCATCTGTGGCTTCCAAATCCAGTATATCTACATCAAAGTAAGATCTTAAATCAATTCACAGTTATTCGAGGAATTCTAATTTCTCGACTGAGACTAGTAAGCCCTCCTAAGTTAAGACGCATCCTACATGTTCCTTATTTTTCGGACGACTCACTGATTGATCTTTACAAATATTTATATAGCGAATGCATACCCACTCCGAAAGCCGAAAGACAAATGATTTCGGTTTCCGACGTTTATCAGACCAGCAGTTTTGAAATAGGCTCACGGTTTCTAGCCGTGGGTTTTTCGGTGCGCCCGCGATCCTCTCCATGGCTGGAAACCAAGGGTGTTTCCCATTATGCCAGACCGACCGGTCAAGGTCCACTCGGACCAACCGCTTGAAAATGGAACGACACCCGGGGAACGACATTTTCCGATCGAAGCGACCGACCGAACGGAATGCCGGTTCTCTTTTCTCAAACCATCATGGAGGACGTTGTAATTGTCGTAATCGGCTTCCTGTTTGCGAAGATTCTGAGGAATCTGAAATCGTGAATGATGTTATAGAGGCTGGTGACGCTTCGTGCTTTATGCGGAGACATTTAAATCGAGTAATGGGCTTATTTTGAGGCTACATACCTTTGTAATCCGGTTTTGTATTGCCCGAGCGAATTCCAAAGTCATTGTAGGGTTACTCAAGGCTCATATGAACAGCTCTGTCGGGAAGTTGTAATACAGGCCGAATTCCGATGACTACCAGAGCGAGAGAGCACATTCTGGTGCTGAAAATTCGCATATACTACACTGATATAATGAGTCGCTTCCCATACTTTCCGCCATGATGAAAAATATACAGCAGTAGACACGAGAGCGGCACTGGAAACGAGAATTTTGGAAAATGGAACGGTAAATTTCGGACCGCCGGTCCGACCGGTCCAACGGATCCACCTCTGGAGGTGGACCACTTGGACCGGAAATGTTCCGCTTCGTCCAGACCGTTCCATTAAATTTCCAACCGAAATTTCCGGAGATTTTGGCTTAATGGAAAGCACCCCAAGTCTATTTTGAAACAGCTTCTGGAAAATACACACTTACAGTGCACTTTATAAGACATTATGTACACAGCCTCTTGATTTTCAATACATTGAGTGTGTCCGTTTGGTTCAAATACGACGTACGTGATGATGATTTTCCAGTTCCGACACAAGATCGAAATGAAAATCAATCAATGTAAGTATTAAATATTTCACGACATTTTCAATTAAAAAAAGCCCATAATTCCACGCGATTATGAATATTTCTGACAAAACACAATTCAAATTAATTATTTTAGAGTTGAACAAATGGTTATTTGCAACTGAGCTAATATTTTAAAGGTGTCATGCATCAGCTGTCAACTCAGTTGCCGGATCGATATCGGATGTCGAACGTGGAAGTAACGGAGTTATGCTATGTCACGATATTCAGTTAAGAGGCTATGTCACGATATTCAGTTATTAAGAAGCTATGTCGCGATATTCTTATAAGGAGCTATGTCACGATATTCAGTTAAGAAGCTATGTCACGATATGCTTATCAGGAGCTATGTCACGATATTCTTTTAAGGAGCTATGTCACGATATTCAGATATTAAGAAGCTATGTCACGATATTCTTATAAGGAGCTATGTCACGATATTCTTATAAGGAGCTATGTCACGATATTCTTATAAGGAGCTATGTCACGATATTCTTATAAGGAGCTATGTCACGATATTCAGTTAAGAAGCTATGTCACGATATTCTTATAATGAGCTATGTCACGATATTCAGTTAAGAAGCATGATGTCACGATATTGTTATAAGGAGCTATGTCGTCACGATATTCAGTTAAGAGGCTATGTCACGATATTCAATTATTAAGAAGCTATGTCACGATATTCTTATAAGGAGCTATGTCACGATATTCAGTTAAATGCTTGTCAAAAATCCCCGGAAAATCTTGGTACACTTCACATTTTGCCTCCCCCTCGCCAACCCTAATGCAATGCTGAGTTTTATCCATCCAGCCTTGGGACAATATTTCAACATTGTTGTGGGGGAGGGCACGGAAAATAGAATAATGACTTTTCACTTCAAACAGATTGTATGTCACCATATTCTTTATAAGGAGCTACAATGTAGGTCTTTTATAGGTCGTATTGCAATATATACAATTAATTTTACCTTCTCGAACCTTCCAATAGTAGTTTACTAACGCAGAAAACAACAAGAAGTAATAATAAACCAAAAACAAAATTATTGTGAAGATTTACAAACTACAAACGTGACAACAATGCTCTGCAATTCTCATTTTGAAGACTGTGTGAACCTTTCAGTGCTACAAACAATTTAAAACTCCTGTTAATGCCCATGGAATTAACATATTGAGTCATTTTGAGTCGATAGGTTGAGTCTTGGACGCCAAGTTGAATTCATTTGAATCCGCAGGGGAAACTACGATGACATGCCCAGGCGAGGCAGAAATGCATCAATCAATCCCAGCAATGTCTATCTTAACTTGTAAGCACTAACAAATTCGCTTCGAAGCTTGTGAGCTTTACAATACATTAGTAGCTTTTAAGGCCTACTTTTACCCGGCCCTGAAAACAGATTTCCGATCGACGGTCTTTCTCTTCAGCTGATCATCATTATGTGTTGCAAGGAAGTCTATATCAGTCAGTGTATGTACTGTATTTTTATGTGAAAGGGTCTCCACGAGTAGCTACTATAACAATTACTACAACCCTGTTTTGAAAAGCCATGCAATATTTCATCAGTAACTTACAGATTCAATCCAACTTCGCTGCCTCGGTAGCTCTCGGTGTGTAGAGAGAGACACACACGTACACACAGTCAGACAGACTCGGTAGAGATTCGGTTTCGATTACTCTCAGCCCACGTCTCGTGATAAGCGAGCACATGATCGGAGTCACGCAAAAATACAACTGTACGAACACACATGAAGAGTGGGGAGGGGTGAGGGAGGGGTACATGCATATGTGGCGTACCGGATTTACTCGAAAAAGCGCCGCGGCGCTTATAAATGTTTCGACTTTGCGGCGCTTAATCGGAGGCGGCGCTTATTAATAAAAACTTATAAAAACCATTTGCGAATAAAATATAACTAATCGTTTTCTTTTCTAAAAACAATAACAACAACATAGTTTAACTAGTCTATCACTGTCTCCGTCGCGATCGGAATCGATGAGCTGCATCGGGGGCGGTTGGTTTAAAACGAACCATATCGTTTTTGCATTTTACTTTAACACTCTTCGAATAAGCGTCGCTCTTTAGAACTCAAGTGCTCCGAATAAGCGCCATGTTGTTGCTGGGGGGCGCTTATTCGAGAGCGGCGCTTATAAATACTGTACTTTTGCTCTCAAGTGCGGCGCTAATATATTCGGGGGCGCGGCGCCTTTTCGAGTAAATACGGTACGTTAATTACACGAAGTGTAATTCACACTAATTTATCTGTTTCGCTTGTTTCTGGGTTTACAAGAACTGGCGCCTAATAGGAAATTTGTAAACCGCGTATAACTGCTATTGCTATTGCTCATACGACTAAAATACGACTGATGCACATTGCGAGAGTTTTACAAATCCCTCAGTAACTTAGCAAGGTGGTTGTTGTACAAAACATATTTTTCCTGAATTTTGCAATTTCCTCAAAGTGATTGTATAATGACTGATGTCATATATCAGAGGACATTGTAAATACTAGCGACGCAAGCACAAGCGCAAGCAACATACGCAGACGCAGTAACGAGTTGAAGATTCCCGAAATAACTTGGTGACGAGTGAAGTTTTTTTTTAATATTTCACGAAATTTTCAAAACCCATAATTCCACGCGATTATGAACATTTCTGACAAAACACAGCTCAAATTAATTAATTTAGAGTTAAACAAATGGTTATTTGCAACTGAGTTAATATTTTAAACGTCTCATGCATCTGCTGTCAACTTGTCGGATCGGATGTCGAACGCGGAAGTAAGAAGCTATGTCACGATATTGTATGTTATAAGGAGCTATGTCGCGATATTCTTATAAAGAGCTATGTCACGATATTCTTATAAGGAGCTATGTCACGATATTCTTACAAGAAGCTATGCCACAATATTCTAATAAGAAGCTTTGTCACGATATTCTTATAAGAAGCTATGTCACGATATTCTTATGAGGAGCTATGTCACGATATTCTTATAAGAAGCTATGTCACGATATTCTTATAAGAAGCTATGTCACGATATTCTTATAAGAAGCTATGTCACGATATTCTTATAATAAGCTATGTCACGATATTCTTATAAGAAGCTATGTCACGATATTCAGTTAAAGAGCTATGTCACGATATTCAGTTAAGGAGCTATGTCACGATATTCAGTTAAAGAGCTATGTCACGCTATTCAGTTAAAGAGCTATGTCACGATATTCAGTTAAAGAGCTATGTCACGATATTCTGAGTTAAGGAGCTATGTCACGATGTTCTTATATGGAGATATGTCACGATATTCAGTTAAGAAGCTATGTCACGATATTCTTATAAGGAGCTATATCACGATATTCTTATCAGGAGCTATGTCACGATATTGTTATAAGGAGCTATGTCACGATATTGTTATAAGGAGCTATGTCATGATATTCTTATAAGGAGCTATGTCACGATATTGTTATAAGAAGCTATGTCACGATATTCTTATAAGGAGCTATATAAACAATAGCCCTCCATTTGGCGAGGAAATATGCTCGGATATTTGTCCGCGGAAATTATCTGTTCCGAGAAGCAAACAGTTTTCCGAGAGCGAAGCTCGAGGAAAACTGTGAGCTTCGAGGAACAGATAATGTCCAAGGACAAATATCCGAGAATATTTTTGAAGCCAAATAGAGGCTATTGTAGTTATTATCCTTCAAATATTTTTTCACAAGGCCGCTCTGTTTGCCGTGGAAGATCTCGGTCGGCCAAGCTGTTAAACATCAAAATAATTCTGTTGGCGTTCAAAAATATTTCTAGTCTGTTCAAAACAATCAGTTTTATTTAATTGAGCAATTTATTTGAGACGAAAACTGAACCTGCGAACGTGAAACGCAAATTTTCAAAACTGGGGAATATCACTTGGGGAATATCACCCGGATATTCCCAGTTTTGGCTGCGTCACGTGACGTGTTTAGACCAATCGCGCGCGAGAAAATGTTTTGATGGATTTTAAGTCACGATATTCAGTTAAAGAGTTATGTCACGATATTCAGTTAAAGAGCTATGTCACGCTATTCTGAGTTAAGGAGCTATGTCACGATATTCTTATATGGAGCTATGTCACGATATTCAGTTAAGAAGCTATGTCACGATATTCTTATAAGGAGCTATATCACGATATTCTTATCAGGAGCTATGTCACGATATTGTTATAAGGAGCTATGTCACGATATTGTTATAAGGAGCTATGTCACGATATTGTTATAAGAAGCTATGTCACGATATTCTTATAAGGAGCTATGTCACGATATTGTTATAAGAAGCTATGTCACGATATTCTTATAAGGAGCTATGTCACGATATTCAGTTAAATAGTACAAATCAGTACATGTGGCGTACCGGATATTTACTCGAAAAAGCGCCGCGGTGCTTATTAAATTTTTCTACTCTTTGATGCGGCGCTTATTCGAGGGCGGCTAAGTTTAAAGTTTTCAATTACAAATTGCAAAGTTCAATGTAATAAATTCCGGTTTCGATGCTGAGTCAATCTATTTAAACCCAACAAACAGTTCAAGTTCGCTGTTCGAAATCCGTCTTAATCTTCTCCATCCTCAAAAAATTATTGTTCCTGTTTGGTTTATTATCACATCTTTGGAGTTTTTCTACTTTAGTAAACTGTTATTTGGAGGCTTTCTTCAATTTGGAGGTGATTTTAACTTTGTCAAGTATCGTGACATAGCTCCTTTAACATACCGTAAAATGCGGTTATAAGCCCTAGAGATCTTACCCTGCGAGCAGTGGTTTCTCCTACGCCGAACGCTACGCTACGAAGCGTTCGGCGTAGGAGAAACCACTGCTCGCAGGGTATAGAGACCTTAGATTAAAATAAACATGAATGAAAGAATGAATAAATACCTTTATTTAAGTGTCAATGCATAAATAGCAGTAATGAAATCACTAGATGTGGAAATTGGAAAATAAATTTTAAAGGAAATTCTATCTAATATACTAAAATGATCAACATAACTATCCAAATTGGTTACAATGCTAAAATAAGTTTAAAAGAATGCTAAATAATTTAAGAATGCCAAAATTATATAATGCTAAAACATATACATAGTGTGTATTAGTACAGGAAATCGTATGAACGCGAGTGCAATTCGTGATTTATGGGCACGAGTGATGTTTTGAAAGTTCTCAAAATTGCACGAGCCTTTAGGCGAGTGCAATTTGAGAACTTTCAAACCATAAATCACTAAT
Source organism: Desmophyllum pertusum (assembly GCA_029204205.1). Taxonomy (NCBI): domain Eukaryota; kingdom Metazoa; phylum Cnidaria; class Anthozoa; order Scleractinia; family Caryophylliidae; genus Desmophyllum; species Desmophyllum pertusum. Next base: position 17,993 of record MU826421.1, read on the forward strand.
TTTACGAGCAGTTCATACGATTTTTTGTTTATAATATTCTCAACAAAATATTGCTGCGGCCATCACGCTACTCTGCACACGAAAACGCTTCACTAGTTTCCAAAGTGCTTACATGTTTATTTGAACGCGCAGGCAAACCAAGCGTGAAATTTTTGAAAGAATTACAGTACTATAGTTTAGAAAATATTTAACCATTAACTTGAAAGCTTATTTCAATGCCATTAAGCGGCAAAAAAACGTCTCTACTTGTCCGGTACCGTTTATCACAATTCCATATTGCACTCTATAACCTATTTATGCATTCGTCATTGACCAATCAGAAGCTGCATATTTTGTTGAGTATATTATAAGAGCGGTTTTCAATTGAATGTCGTAAAACCAAAACCAAAAACCAAAGCAATTACAATGGCCAATCACAACAAACGCAAGAAAATGCACGTGACCGGCGTCAAGCGCGGGAAATCGCGTGTGACCAAGCAGCGATTGGTTTTGGTTTTGCATCTGATTGGTTGAGGTGGCGCGAGTTTTTTAAACCAATCAGAGAGCGTAGTAAAGCAAAACCAAAGCAATTCCAGATTACTTTCGACACTCAATTGAACATCGCTCTATATGGATAAAATTACACCTAAGATCATTATATATACACCTATTTCAATTAACGTTGTCGGATAAAAATCGGATAAAAGCGTAAAGCCTACAAGACAAGACCAAATGGTAGTCTGGGTATTCATTAGAATTTGCATATCGCTGGAAAATAAATCTACACGTTTTTATTTCGCACGTGAAGTACTTGGTTTGCCCCGAATTATATAATTTGTTTTTCCATGTTTTAAACTAGTATATATAGCTGAATCTGCTAAAATTTAGTTTGGCTAAAAGTAGCTTACTTCTACAGGTTTAAAACAAAAAGGAAACGTCATAAATAATATTTTTCATGTTACTTCTCATTGTATTCGTTGCGTGCAGCAGTTTTCTACTTTTACCCATGCTACCTTTCGGTCTTGTCTTGCGGGCTTTTAAACACATTTCTATCCGACAACGTTAATTGAAATAGGTGTATTTCGCGTTTAATTAAGTACTGACGCCTTTTAGTTGGTGCAGTAATTATCGCTCGTCGTATAATTTTTTAAAGTCTGACTTACGAATAATTTGTCTGAAGGATAATATTAATGTTGGCAGATCTCTAATGTGTTTTCGATAATATATTCCATAATTTAGGACCAGTGTATCTGATTGAATGTATTACATCCGGGTATAAAAAAATTCTTTGTTACGCAAAGCATATTTAGTACAGTAAAAACTCACATATACGAAACTGTGGATTAAGAGCCTGCAGGCTGAAATTTGGCAATTAAGCCCCCAACATATAAGAACCACTTCAGCCCGACAAATGAAGCAGGTTCTTATTTGGAAACATTAGTAAAACTCAGAAAACACAGCCTTAGACCAAAATGCGCTATGCAGGTCCATAATCACAATGTACGGTATGAATCTGATTGTCTATCTACTGATTAAATACATATACACTACACTTCTATTAATATACTGTTATGGCCAGCAGCAGGCAGCATTTACCCTGTAAAAAATAAAGAACATATAAATAGCCTAATGTCTCACTAGACATCCAATATATAAGAACCATTTCAGTCTGCCTTGAAAAAATAGGTCCTCTGGGCAGCTAAGCAATAGACTTGAGACAAGAGAGGATGATCTAAGAGATCTAAGAGAAGCATTCCGCCATACATGGGTCTCTCCCAATGATAATTTTTTCAAATCTATTTTTAACTTTCAGTCCATAGCTGAGCTATTTTAAGAGCGCTACCTGATTGCTCAGTTCGAGTAACGTGACGTCGGAGCCTCAATCAGATAGGAATAAAAATAACTTTCACAGCATGGCGCGAAACTATTAATAGATTTAAAAAAAATAATCATGGGGCACGAGGAATCCTTCTCTTAGATCATCCTCTCTTGCTTAGGACTAATATTGTTCTTAACTTTGTACATAAGAGAAGCCAGCCATATCTTGTTCTCGAGAAGGTTCCATTGAATATGTGTAGAGCCTTTTGTATATTACAGAGTGTGTAGTGTTCAAAATGTCACAACTGACCATCAGTGCCTGGACTCGCCATGCTGCTGTGAATTCAGTTTAAAAAGTTCCAGCGTCAATAACAGTGACATTAATTCTCCACCAAAAATAGCACTTGGAGAGCTCAGTCTAGAACGTTACTCGACAATCAGAGAGTCCTCCAGTAACTTCTCATTGGGGGCCTATCCAATTCACTTTCGTTTGGTCATTGAACCTGCAACAGATAGAGGCATATAGTGACAAATTCAAAAAAACCCAACATGTGTCAGTGTGCATGAGTACTGGTTGTCATAGTGATAGTCAAGAGAACATCTTAGCTGACTGCTACTTTGGTTTAAACTTAGATTTCCAGACTATCACTGATACCGTAAAATTCCGAAAATAAGTCCCCCAAATTCGAAGCATATAGTACCCTAATGAAACATATGAGAAGCAAAATAGGTCGAAAGACCGAATTTAATACAGAACGGCAAATGTACAGATGTCACGAACTGTAGGAGTCGTGTAGGCCTGTCACCATTTTATACTAAGCCCTCAAAAAAGTCCTTTGAAAAATATAACCCAGGGTCCTATTTTCGGAATTTTACGGTAGTTGGTGAAAAAGACATAAGATAGTCTTCTCCTTTGCAGTCTTTCGATACACGTATTGCTCCTGTGTCTATTTCGTCCTCACTTTTCGGCAGTAACCCGATAAAATGCACATACGTTCTGTTAACACATTGCTTGAAAAAGAAAACACAAAAGCATAACAAGTGAAAACTCATGCAGGCCTGAATATATATTTCTGAACATCGGCAAAAAAGTCCTCGTTGACAATTTTTTGTTGTGCTCACAACACGACTTTAACCATACAAATAAGGTTTACGTGACATCACAGCAGTTAATTCAAGCAAAATATGAAAATAAAATAATATGAAGATTAGCGTAAGCCATATGCAAGATAAGGCGGGGAGCGGATAATTAAGTATGTATGTAATGCTGTGGAAATATATGTCGAGCTTTTAACATTTTTTGCCTTTTGTAAGGTTAGCTCCTACATGTAACTCCATTTTTCGACCCTTACCACAAAACCCCCTAATGCAATTAACCGTCTGTAGGAGAGTTATAACGTGATTTACGGTATTAACTATTTTATTTCTTAATGAGATATAATAAAGTAAATTTAAATCAACTCTTTTTGCTGTTGTACATAGATGTCGCACACTGTTGCTGAAAATTTCACTTTGTAAATGTCAGCTTTCTACTGTTTTTATGAATATTGCAGTTAAGGTACGTAACAACCATACCCAAGGTATATGTAGGTACCTATCGTAAACAGAACTATATAGAACAGTTTACATGAAGACATTTCTAACCTTTCTTCTCTTCAGCGTCCTTGACTCTTGGCAACTCCACATGGATGAATTTCAATCTGACTCCCGATAAACCAATGGCGACGAGAGACCTGCCCTGACAGGCTCCTAAACTGAAAGGTCGCTCTCCAATGTCTAGAACACTTAGCAGATCACCAGACCTGACGTTAAACAACCGAAGAAAGTTGTCTTCACTGCAGCAAACCAGAGACTCGCCATTAGCAACAAACTTGCAGTCAACAATTTCATTTTGACTAATTTGGAGAAAGCTGTGGAATATTTCTCCTGTTTTTGCATCAAGGACGTGTACGCCATTACCTGAATCGAGGCAATTCCAGGTCACAACAAACTCATCTTGGGGGGAAAAAGTCAATTTCCCAGAATCACGTCCCGTAATGAACCATCCTGAGCTTGTTTCCCACATAAGAGAGGAATCAGTGTTCCATAAACTGACTGTTATCCGGATGATATCGTAAATGGTATGGTGGCGGCTTGTCTCGTAGGTACTGATTAACACTTGTTGTTGACTATTACAACAAATGGAAAAAACAGAAAATGGATCTTCGAATGCCTTGGTCTTCACAGACGAAATAAGCTCGCCACTAGTTATGTCCACTATGTCAATGGTTACATGGCAATCGACTGTATTCCTTTGACAAGCGATTAGTTCATCTGAGATAGGAATAAGCTTTTTAATGTTCATTAGCGTAGAAAGAGGTCGAATGCACTCCGTCAAATCAGAATTCCACAACTCCAGTACTTTCCGATATGTAAACAGCACAACACCTTCCTTCACGGGAAAAAGAGACACCGAGCTTAAGTAAAGTGATGAGCATAACGCTATTTTACAACTTGGAACATTTCTGATCGTTTTAATTTTTCGACTTGACGTATCGAATACAGTAACTCGAGTATCTTGAAGCTTTGACGTAATGTCATTAGTTGAGCCTGAAATGAAATAAATAGTATCTCCTTTTTGAGAAAATATAATTTCTTTCACTTTGCGCTCTTCACCAGGGGAAGCCAAATTAATCTGTATTTCGTTTAGAACGGCAACATTCACCACGCTCAAAAACTTAAGAGTGGGGCTGCCAATCAATGCTTTGTCATTGTTAAGCATCCAGTACATTCCTGCAGATAAATTTGGAATAATGCTGTGTACTTTGTTGAACCAGCAAGAAGACACTGTCTGTCCGAGTAATTCAGAATCAGTTACGGTACTTGACTGACAGGGCCACAAAACGTAGTCTTGTTGGTGGACTGTTAGCAGAGGATCGCCCCCTTTTGAGGGAGTCAAAAACAAAAACATTGGATCATCGCGAAAGAAATAAACATCAAGCAAACTCAAACGGAGGAAACCACAAACAAGGGTATTGTCGTCCGATGTGAAGCTCATCAATCCACATACAGCATCTGTATACTTGGTCAAAACCGCAATACCCTCGTCTTCCACAAAAAAACATAGAAATACAACCAGCAAAGTCAGATAGAGCGATTAATGACCCATCCTGAGAAAAGGCGAAGCACGAAATATCTTCAATCCAGATAATGCGCTTCAGTTCATCGCCATTTTCCATGCTCCACAGAACTATTTCCTTCGTGTTGTTAGGAGAATCGGTTAATAGACGTTTCTTGTCCCCAGAAAGGAAGCAATTTGAGAATGTGCAGGTACTTTCCTGGAAAAGGGACATCAAGTCTCCGCTAAGGGAATAAACATTTCTAAGGCTCCCCGGTAACACAAAGTTCCCAGTTGGATGAAAAAGTACAGATCGGTAATATGACAAGGAGTTTTTCACCCTACGATAAGCACTTCCAAACGGTTCACTATCATAAAATTCCTTTTTTACTAATGACGATCGCACCCATTCACTATTGCCAGTCTGAAGGGACCACAAATGAAGTGTTCCATCTCTGCACTCACACACCATGTAGTCCATTTGAGGTGATACATCGAAACAAACGACCGTATCTGAACAGTAAAATCGAGCTTGTACTGCTCCTAGGCGTTGAAGCCGATCTTCCTTGTCCAGGTAAGTCATGTATTGTAGATCAGGAAGCTTGGTTTCGAGAATATTTGCAGCTCTTGAGGAAAGCTCGGGTCCTCCTTCGTTTTAGTAGGCATTGGAAAAAAAGATGAGGGCAATCTCTTAAGATGTAAGAGTGTTTTTCGAAGCAACAAAAACAAAGCTCCGAGAAGAACGCGACTTTCTTCTTTCATTACACGACCTTTGCTTGCATTTGCATGGGCACTGAAAAGTTCCTCTAAGCAGCTTGTCGTACTTACACAGAGCTTTGCGTATATAAGCTCTAAGTCCGTCACATACGTATTAACCAGCTCATCTGAGTTGCAAAGTCTTGACCCTTCACCAAATTCACCCACCTCAATCATGTGATGGACACCATGTTGCAAGGCGTACTTTTCAGTGTCAATAAACTGTGTGTCTTGTACTCCCTTTCGCTTGATGTCGTCGAGTTCAGTGGTACAAAGGTTGAAGAGAATCTCATGACCTTCTTTCTCGTCCACGGTGAAATCATGTTGGCCATAGTAAGATGTATTAGTCAACCAGTCCTTCACCGACTTGTGGAAGAAGTGAAGACAACCATCGCGAACTGGCAAAAGTGTAGAGATACATGAGATTACTTTGTTTACTCTTCGCTGATCAACCAAGGACCTTCCACTAGGGATCAATATTTTGGAAACAAACGCAACTGGTAATGGTTCTCTGGAAGCACACAAAGCACACAAGAAACGTAACACTTGCTCCTCTTCGATCTTTAACTCTTTGCAAAGTTCATTCTCTAACCGTTTGAAATGAGTGAGATAAACTGATGAAATACCTAGTGGTAAGCTGTTTTCCAGCTGCGCGAGGGTGAGAAGAGAGACATTCTTTTGGATGAAATCTATCAGAAAGTAAGCATAAAGAAAAACGCCTTCAGATTTCTCAACCAGTTTCTTCAAGAGATCATCCTTATGTGGTTCTTCAATTGCATGGTTCAGCTGCATTTCAAAGAATAGCTGAATGTCTCTTAAGTTCTCTTCCTGATTTTCTTCAAGCTGCATTGGCTGTAAATACTTCAGGCTGTCTGCAATGTTTATTTCTGATCGGGTTGTCACAACAAATCGAATCCATTGTGGAAGCTTACAAAAGTGATTGGCAATCACATCGAGTAGCTCGTTGCGTCCTTGATATTCACTTTCATCCAAGCCATCTATAACCATTAGGATGTTCCTTCCAGGGTCGGTGGCGGTGCTGAGTGGTTCCTTGAAAAGCAAGGCAAATAGCTCTTCCACACCCATGCTGTTGAGTTCCATCCCCAGATTTCTTGATAGCTGTTCCAACAAGGGCATTCTTGTACTCTGGTAGTGCCTGACTCAGGTGACAGGCCAAGGACTGAAGCATCAAATGAGGTTTCCTGTAACGGGCATTGTTATGCTGACAGAAGTGGCTCCCTGACAGTCTCCCAGCTTCTTGCATTCTTTTGCAAATGACAGCAGAGATGACTGACTTTCCCATCCCTGCATTTCCACTGATCACCATCACTCGGTTTGTGGATCTTCTGTCATCTAGCCAATCCTCAACTTTTTTGAAGATCCACTCACGGGTTCCTTCCTGGAATTTCTCGGCGTGATATTCAATGTCTCCTTTGAAACTCGGCCTTCGCTAGGTTTCTGAGTACCTCATCTGCCCTGTCCTTCTCTCTTTGTTTCTTCAAGTTTTCGACTTCCTGTTTGACGTCTTGAAGACCTGCTTGAAGGGTTTCTTGCCCTTCTTCAAGTGCTTGACCGGTTTTGGTTTGGGATTGAGATAATCCTTTCCAGCTTTGAAATGCTATCCTGAAGTGTTTTGTGGTCTTCTAGTTGGGTCTGACGTGCTTCTGTGATAGCTTGATGCGATTTTTTCTCGACCTGATGTACTTCATCCAGCTTTGAAATGCTATCCTGAAGTGTTTTGTGGTCTTTCTAGTTGGGTCTGACGTGCTTCTGTGATAGCCTGATGTGTTTTTTTCTCGCCCTGATGTACTTCATCCAGCTTTGAAATGCTATCCTGAAGTGTTTTGTGGTCTTCTAGTTGGGTCTGACGTGCTTCTGTGATAGCTTGGTGCGATTTTTTCTCGCCCTGATATACTTCATCCAGCTTTGAAATGCTATCCTGAAGTGTTTTGTGGTCTTCTAGTTGGGTCTGACGTGCTTCTGTGATAGCTTGATGCGATTTTTTCGCGACCTGATGTACTTCATCCAGCTTTGAAATGCTATCCTGAAGTGTTTTGTGGTCTTCTAACTGGATCTGATGTGCTTCACTGATAGCTTGATGTGTTTTGTTCTCGATCTGATGAACTTCTTCCAGCTTAGAAATGCTATCTGCAAGGGTTTTGCGATCTTCCAGCTGGGTATTGCGTATTTTCTCAACATCTTGTTGTGTGTCAGTCTGACATTGGCGTATGTCCTTCAGCTTTGACTTGATATCCTCTTCACTATCAGCCCAGTCAAGTAACACGTCAAGATAATCTTCCTCTCCACAGTGCTCGGCGTCCAATCTATCTATTTCCGCCTGATCCAACCCAAGAGAAACAAGAACAGCACTAATTTCCTGCCACAGAGAAGTGAAAGTTGGCGTATCGACACCAGTGCTCGATACATGACCATACAACTCGTTGCGGAAAAACTTAATGCGAGCAAGGTTTGCCTCAAGAGATGTGTCACTTGGGAGTGGTGTATTGTGCCATCCTGAAGGGGGAGGGGATAGTCCACAAATGTTGGTCAGAAGGAGGAATAAAAGAGTGATGTCAAATCTCGTGGAGTCTGGTGTGGCTCCACTAGGTGGGAAACAGTTTGTCCCACTGAGACTTATTAAGAACTCGTCGACGCAAACAGACTGTGTAGAGTTTTAAATTGTACATTGAGATCAGCAGCAAGGTTTGCAGGAGGGTGATAATTATCAAAAGCATCCCTCAAAACTGTTGTTCCACCATCAATAAGAAGTCTGCTGAGCTTGGCTCCATTTGTCTTCTCTGCGCTGCTGGCGCAGGGGTGAAGGTGCAGCAGCAGCTGCCATTCATTCACTCAAGGTGTTTCCAGCCATGCCAGATATGCACAGCAGTTGTATACCTAAATTGGTAGGCAATATCACTCGCATCAGTGGATACGTTTGTTATAATCAAAACTTAAACTGTCTTTTGTCACCTGCAGTATACTGATCACCTATACTGATGCTTACCGATCACAGGTTGTCCTAGAAGCCGCAGATGCCAGAAACACAAGATCCTGGTATTACTGAATGAGTTTGAATTATGCAAGCATTCTTAAAATGATTTTTCAGGTATTCAGATATTCTACAGTTAAAGCTCGCTAATTCGAACTCGGTTATTTTGAATTCCCCATTATTTCGAACTCAAACCTGCATTTCCCTTGGATTTACCCTTGTTTTTTCAGTCATTTACTAGATATCGGCTATTTCGAATACAGTTATTTCGAACTCCCCGCTATTTCGAACTAATTGTGGTTCCCTAAGGTGTAAAATCAACCCCATTATTTCGAACTCTAATTTAAAATGTTGATGGACAAACATCAGACGGCATCAGAACATGCACATCTAGCGCTGGAAGCGCACTGAACTTATTTATAACCTTTTTATTGCACTTCTTTTTATTTTGTAATGTATATATCTTGTTCCATTGCGCACGGTTCTGGTTGTCAATAATAGTATATAAATTTTATATTTTAAAAACTAGCCTGCGTAGGAAGCTGGGGGGTAGCCCCACAGAGAGCTTGCTACGCAGGCTATTCCATAACGAATGTGCAATGTATTGCCAATTTCTTGAAATAACAATTGTATAAGGTACAAGTCATTCCATGTAACGCTGAGCCGGTTATTTCGAACCCCCGCTAATTTGAACTATTTTCCGTTTTCCCTGAGAGTTCGAATTAACGGGGTTCAACTGTATACTTCAAAATTTAACTTCCTGTGCAGTTTGTCACTGTCTGGCATAAACGTACGTCATGTATAAAAATATTTTGCATATGCTAATTACAATATTCAGATGCTAAAATCTAAGATGTTGGTTGTTATCAATCACTCACAACAGGCAAAAGCTATAAACAATTTCAGCAAACTAACAAAATCTGGAAATTTTGGATGGAAAGTAAGTGGTTATTCTGAAGTGTCGATCATCTCCTCGCCCCAACCCCCGAGGGCCAGGCGAGAAGGACCCTCAGGGGACTGGGGCGAGGATACGGCTGACACTTCAGACTGGTAAGGGGTTGGAATTTTTGTTTTCACAACCAGAAAATTTCCAAAATGAGCACAAATATTTGAGACATACAGTATCTCCAATACAGACACAATGAAGGGAAATACCGAAGTGTCTGTATTAGAGAGGTGTCCTTATTGTAGAGCTCACAGGTGAGATATGACATCATTTCAAAGCTAGGGCTGACCAGTGATTAATGAGCTTTTTTTTCTGAAAAGTACCCAAACTTAAATGATGTTAAATTTTATTTTATGCATGAAAACAATTTAACACAGTAACTGAAATATATTTTACAGCAAGGAGCCCAAAAGTATGACCACTTGTTTTGTGCATGTAGACTTTCCAATCAGAAGCCAAGGATAGCTTCCCTCAGCTTTTGATTAGAATGTCTGTGTGCAGGAAATAATATTTATATATTAATTTAAAAAGTGGTTACTTTTGAGCTCCAAAAGCGGACCGGTCGGTTCCAGGTCGAAAGATAAAATCGCCTGATTTTTTGTGTGGCGAAAGGCCTTCATGCCAAAGTAACAAAACCAAAATTTTAAATTTTTTCCGTTAGGGGCGAAAAATAATTTTCACCGATGGGCGACCGAAATCCGTAACGATTGTTTAAGTTTTTTTGAGCGATTGGCGCAACGCAAGGAAATAATATATTACAATAATTTTCACATAGAAACGTCGATATGCTTCTACTTTATAGGCTATAGGAGTTCCAAGCAATTTAACGTTAAACTATTTGAATAACAGGCGGCTACTCGCCACTACATGAACACGCTCGCGGGGCAAGCCAAAAAATGGTCATTTTGTACACCTCATTTCTCAGCTGGCGGATGGAATTAAAAGATGACAATAACATCAATGTAAAATCTGGACCTTGCCCTACAAGAATAGACGAAGAATAGAAGAATAGACGTAATTTCTGCATCCTAATCAAAACAAACCTTACTTTAGCTTAAACTTAAATTACACGAAAACAATACGACTGAGTCGTGATTTGTTTCTTGTACAATATATAATTAAATTATTTAGAGGATAACGAATACTGATATTCAGCTTGGTTTGGATCAAATTTCATTGTTATAAACATGAATTAATTAAGCACAGAATTATAGCTGTATTTTGCCATGAATTGAGACGAATAACAACTTTAAAAGATTGCACCATGATCTGCATTCCTATTCCTTAACGATTTATTATCGTCCCCTTGCATTTTCTGGCATATGGCAAGCTTTGATCCAAGTTTTTAAAGTTCTTATTAATTTGGAATATTGAGCTACGGGGTCAGTTTTTAGGAGGACATTTGTCAATATTAGAATTAACTGTTCGACGACCGTTTACAAGAATCATCGTATAAGGTCCAGACTTTACATTGATGTTATTGTCAACTTTTAATTCCATCCGCCAGCTGAGAAATGAGGTGTACAAAATGACCATTTTTTGGCTTGCCACTCGAGCGTGTTCATGTAGGGGCGAGTAGCCGCCTGTTATTCAAATAGTTTAACGTTTAAACTGCTTGAAACTCATATAGCCTATAAAGTGGAAGCATATCGACGTTTCTATGTTAAAATTATTGTAATATATTATTTCCTTGCTTTGCGCCAATCGCTCAAAAAACGTAAACAATCGAGCCCGATTTCGGTCGCGCGCGAGCGCCCATCGGTGAAAATTATTTTTCGCCCCTAACGAAAAAATTTAAAAGCAAGAACCGAAAATAATTGTGGTTTTGTTACTTTGGCATGAAGGCCTATCGCCACACAAAAACTCAGGCGATTTTATACTTCGACCTGGAACCGACCGGTCCGCTTTTACAGAGACAGCCTAAATACTGGTAAGATGCACCAAAATAAGAACTAAGTATATCTGTATTTAAATGTATAATCAGACATATAATTATGTAAAAATAATGACGCACTGTATGTAAGTACACTAAAACTACATTTATATATCAACTGAAAAGGCTTCCTGCCACCTTGGAACCAGTTATTAGCATGTTAGAAACATGCAGTTACTGTTAGGAGTCCAGTTCGAATCTTCCACTGCGAAAATTTCCAAGAGAAAATAGTCAGAAAATTAAAGGAAGCAGGCCAGCCAGTGGTCATTGCCGGAGATGGGCGCCATGATAGTATGGGGCATAGTGCTAAATATGGTGACTGCGAGCTTCAAGGAACAGATAATGTCTAAGGACTTATTATCAGTGAATATATTTTGAAGCCAAAAGGAGGTTTAATATTTTGTTTAATATTATCTTTCAAACAGTACTTGCGTTTTATCTTGAACAAACAAATTTCAATCGAGTTTCCGTTGGTTTATCCACAGATATTAAGCATTTGATAACTTTTGCTAACAAATTACTTGCTCGTGAATACATTTCACCAGAAATCCATGTAGTTAGGTAACGGCTGTTTCTGACCATTTCCATAATTGCTTGATCCCTACGTGGACTGGCTCCGAAACCTCTGATAATTTTCTGACCCGCAAACGATATTTCTTTGAAAATCGCTGAACCATTGAACAAGCCATTTAACAGCTGGAAGTTTCTAGAAGCCCAGAAGATCGTTTACGTGCAGTTGTCCTCGTAATAACATCTCTTTCAAGTAAGTAGTTTCTCCTTTTGTTCCTGTCAGTTATAGTTCCCTGCTAGCAGACTTACTTTTTTCTGTTAGTTTGAAGCAAGTTGAAAAGTAGAGTCTAGCTACTTTTCGCTTGCCTCAAACTAACGGAAAAAAAGTAAGTAGACTCTGCTAGCAGGGAACTGTTATAGAAACTTAGACAAAGTTTGATCGTGGAATTGTTGGTCGGGTTTTATTTCGGGAGTGTAAAATCGCGTGCAACATTTTGCAAATTTGAGAACTCATTGTTGATGTGGCAGACAGTTTGATTAATTAAGTCTGATGATCTTGGCTTCTGCGATAATATTCAGAAACAATTGTTTTGTTTGAGAGTTAGAATCAACAGACCGTAATTTGAAAGCGGCCAAATCTATTGTACAAAACCCCTCTATTTTTAGTAAGGCAGTCTCGTCTGAGTTAACACTGAAGTACATTTAGTTTGTTTGCTTGAGCTCGCACTCCGTTATCATCTCGATCTACACTGATCTCTGAAGGTAATAAGTTCCATGAAGTAATATACTCGTTTTAGTTTTAAAATTCGGTGATCGCATTGCCTTTCTTAATCTTGTATTCTAGGTTTTGATTAGTTCGTTGATAAATCAGATAAATTAAAACCAGCTATAATGTCGGTCGTTCGCATGGCTCTCCGGATGACGACATTTCTCGTGGACGCTCCCAAGAATTTCGTATCCAAGTCAGTTGTGACTGTAGCTGTATCACTGAAGGACATCACAGCTGGCACGTTTTCTGCCATAGTAGTAAAGTAATACAGGAGCTGCTTTTTTTCCGTCTATCATCAATGAACGCTCTTTAACACTCACGTTACTTTTGCTATCGGACATTTATAGGCCCATCGCAGACGACATTATCATCTTGCTGAAACGATTATAGGAACGACCAGAAACCGAAATACCGTGAAGAACATTTCACTGGTTTCTACCGAGTTCCGTCGACCAAAACGCTAAAAACCGCATACCGGAGGGGCAATACCGAAATACCGTACCAATGGTCTGAAACCGCAATACCGCAAACCCCAATGTCCCTCTCATAAAGCTTGCATGTACCTCGAAGCTTAAGATCGCATTTTAGCTTTCATTTTTCCTTCCAGAAACACCGTTTATCGCGCTATGGTTTGGTCCTGTTCAAGAGCAACAAGTAAAACTACGAACCGTCTCTTGGTATCCGTTGAAGTAAGACAAAATCCATCTAAATTTTTAGGGACAACACAGATAATCCCGGAAGTTTATACACTCGCGCCATCGACAAGCTACTCTAAGTATTGAATGCAATGAATCAGTTACCTCACATCTCCATTCTATGCATATGGCCGACTTGTATGTGTAATCAAACACCTGATGTTCATAAAGACCGCAAACGAGCTGCGACGAAGAACAGTTGAACGTGGAACATCTTGAAGGGAGTGACAACAGGAAGTATCTCGGTTTCGCTTTCGATTCTCTCGCCCTCGCTCTCACGAGTGACATTTTCCCCCTTCCCTACCCCGGTGGATGCCTGCGTAGAAAGCTCTGAGCGAAGTGAGTGACGAGCCCAAGCTGACCCAAACTGCATGGTCAAAGTTGAAAGCAACTCTCGTTCTCTTTTACTTTTCAATCTTTGATTCCCCTAGTACCTTCTAACAGTCTGCAAATCGGCTACAACTCAAAACAATACCGAAAATACAGCTTCCTATGGCTTTCTCTCCCTCCCCTCCCTAACTATCTGACTCTCCCTAGTTTCCCGCGCGTCAAGCTTGGAACGCCTGTTGAAAATTGACACTTGCTATCCGTACACGATGCCAGTTGATAATCGTAGAATTGTTGGACCAGAAGTTACACAACCGGTTGTTATTGGAGGAGAAAAACGCGCAAACAAACCTCTAGTAAATACGGACATGTATATTCCTCTTTCTCAGTTTTTGTTGGTTCCTAATTTCAAGCGTGTTTCTTGTTTATAGATAAGCAGCGAGGGCTTGCGAAAAGATGGCCGAAAAGTGGACCAACTTCGGCCACTGTGTAAGTTGATTTGCAAACGGATAAACTAAAACAGTAACTGTAACAGAGTACTGTCGAGTTAACATTTAGTTTAATAGAAGATAATCAACTCTGGCGTAGTCGCAATCTTTAATCTTTAATCTTTAACGAGATACTCCTAAATCAGTTAAAGCTATACTAGGAGATATATACTATGCTAAAATTCATATATAAGCTTATGTACATAAATATAATCGATGGTAAGCACAAAATGATTAGGAAACCAAACAAAATCAGAGTTCAACCGGGTCACTGAGCTGAGCCATCTGTCGGATAACTTTCGAATTGAATTGAGTTTCTTTGAATATACCGTAATTTAATTTAACACAGTGGCTATTCGTACAGGACCCGTACTGCGACTTGTATTTGCTATTCGTGCGGGAGTCCATGTACCGTAAATCCTCGAATATAAAGCGCCCGGGGTGCTTATTTCAAATTTCAGTTTTTCCCTTGTCAAGTCGATCCATAATTGAACCAGTTGTATTTTTATAACATTTTATTTTTGGCAAAAATCTGGAGTAATTCTGACTACCTTCTCTTACTTCATACATTCGTGGGCGGTGTAATCTGCAGGTGCAGGTGTGAGTGCAGTTGAGTAACCTAGGGTTAACGGTTAGTGGTTACTTTTAGGGTTAGGATTAGGTTTTTTAAGGGTGTTCTGGGCTAGTGGTTAGTCACCTGCACTCACACCTGCACCCACACCTGCAAATTACACCGTCCGGTACATTCGTTTTTTACTGCTTTTTACATGTAAGGAGAGGGGTGGGTTTATATTTTAAATTTCAAGATTCTATGGGGGCATTTATTCGAAGGGGGCCACTTATTCGAGGGGGGGCGCCTATTCAAGGATTTACATTAATTACTTATTCTTGTTGATCCAAAAGATTAATATTATAGGTTTGTTAACTAAAGATGCCTTGGGCGCTGTTGATTTGATTCAGACTAATTTGCTTTTGCTTAATTTTGCTTAATTGACATGCGAATGGCATAGGTGTCTAATGACAGCGATCCAATTTTAAATAAAATTCAAATTGGACACCTGTAACTGGACCCCATGTGATCGCCCTCCAATTGCGTAACAAATAAGAGTGTCACTGTGGGGAACCAATATTGTTATGATTAGACAGCAGGTGCATATTACTGTTTACATGTACAAATGTATGCATTCTTTCTTATTACAGTTCTGCGGTCAGGAGTAGTAAGTCAGGCAAGAGGCTCAGCATATATTGAGATGCAAAAGACCAAGGTCACATGTGCTGTGTATCCTTATAATGATGTGAAGACAGTCAGACAGAAACCGGGATAAGCTCCGGCAGCGTGGGCCAATTTGGCCCAAGTCCAGCTGTACTTTTACCTTTACAGACCAAAGCGGATACATGTAACAAAGACCAGGGTTCAATATACATGCATTCTCCCATATTGCATCTCTTGCATTGGTTTAATAAGTAGACAATAATGTTTACATGCAACAGCAATTACATGACTGTAAAGCTGAGACCTCTGTCAATAATTTTCCAGACAAATGCTTCTTAAGTAGACAAAGCGCATTTTGCCCACTTTAATACATACATACATGTATAGCATAGTTTTCGACTTGACCTATCATTTGTTTAGATATGGACCAAGGGAATCACAGAGACAGCAAGAATTTAGTGAAAAGGTTGGTCTAATTCATGATTGAATATGCCAGGCTTAATGTACAGGTCCTTGAAATCCCTGGAAAGTCCTGCAATTTTGTTCTGACTGGCATTTTATGATTTAAAATAAGTGTTTATTTTCAGCTTTTTTTTTCACTTTTCCTAATTTCTTTTCAAAGGGAAAACTCACATGTGAATTTAAGTTTGCGCCATTTTCATGCTTGCAAAGAAGACAACATATGCAGGTGATTTATTATTTATTTTATAATGAAAGAGAAGTTTAATAAATGAATAAATTATAAATTAAATTAATTTTAAATTAATTTATAAATTAATAAATAAAAACTCCTGCAGTTACATGTATGTCCAACAAATTGTTTCTCATCAGGATTCAGAAGAGAAAGAGTTTTTCTTCTTTTGTTGTGCAAGCATTGCAGCCAGCAGTTTGCCTGGTATTAAAGTCAACAGTCATACTCACTGTTTTACTCTAAAAGGCATCAAAACAAAACAACTTTTAATAGGCACCAGTCCTGTAAATTACAGTATTTATAAACAGTTGACTCTTTAGTCCAAAGCTCAAACTGTCTTGACTCTCTTCATTGGAATTGGAGCTACATGTACGTCATGGATGCATGGTGTACAGTCATGTACTGTAACTTGAAAAATTTAGCCTAAATTTATCAGGTTAATTGTTTGTAATCCATCTCAATCTTCCCCAATCTTAGCCATCCTTGTTTCGTTTTGGTTTATTATTACCTCTGGTGTTTTTCTATCTTACTTAATTATTAAACTGTTATTTTATGGTTTCTTTTGATTTTAAGGTAATTTGTACATCAGAAAATAATAAAATGACCAGACAAGTAAATAATCGTAATATACATGTAGCTGCTCCTTCAAGTGATAGTCGCCAAATTGTTTCCTTTCTTCACAGGAGAAATTTCCCAAGGCTCAAGTTGACATCTACATCACTGTTTTAGAGAACGATGGCAATGGTAAGTCAAAGGTGCACTGAAAACATGTTCATATCACATGCAAACTCAACCATCAGATCTGCCATCGTGTGAAAATTGAGACTGTTTGTTGTAGTTACTAAGTTCTCTCCTTGCTCCAGATTTTCTCTCCAGTTTAAAAAAAATTCCAGTTTGATCTGGTACAGGGCCTTCTATTCATTCAATAAAAAGTAAATTAAAAATAATATTTTGCAGACTACTAGTCAATTTAAATAACAAATATTTGATATGTTTTGTTTCTTTTTCTTTGCTGTACATCAGCTCTCTCGGCAGGGATAATTTGTGCTTCACTGGCCTTAGCAGAAGCTGGAATAGAAATGTATGACCTCGTCTCTTCCTGCTCCTTGGTAAGAGAACTGTAATCGGAAATTTGTGAAGAGGGAAGGGTAGGGAGAGAAGGGAAAGGGAGAGGAGGGAATGATCAATAAGGAGTGAGGGGTAGGGAAAGGGCAGAGAAGGGGAATGGAAGGAATGAGGAGGGATACCTTACTAGACTAGTACATATTTTAATATACAAACAGCCATGAATGGTTTTTGAGATACTGTACATGTAGACTGCAAAGTTCTCATATTATTTTGATTGCTAATTTACACTCTTGCTTCAACTTCCACAGGTGCAGAAAGGTGCCACATCGCTGATGGATCCAACATTTCGAGAGGTACAAGAAATCACAAAGTTCATATAATATTGCATATGTTGTGGTTCAAATTTTTTTTTTTTTTTTTTCAAACCAGTTTGATTTTTATTTTCCTTTGTCTAATTTTCATTACCATAATCTGAAACAAAAATAAATTTAAACCACAACACATATACAGTGATGTCAAACCCCTATTAAGGTGATTCCATCGAAATAGAAGTACTATTCAGAATTTTCTAAAACTTGGTCCAGTTGGTGATTATGTTATGCACATTAGAAAAATGCAATAAAAAATGGGGGTCACCGTGCTCGTTTTTGCACAACATGGATGGCCATTATTAATAGTAACTATACGACCCGTGAGGTTTTCATCAGGAACCCTAGTAATCAGAAAGGGGAACTATAATTTCTAAAAAATATTAGAGCAGTTCAACGAAATAGACTTTGATCTTACATTATAAACTATTTTAGTGCAAAGCAATTAAGATTATGAAACAAATTAAAGAATTTGTTACGTGCGCACATACCCAGAACTACCTAAAGATGTGCTCTTTACAGCATTCAAATAAAAATATCTCAATGTTGACTATTCAACTTTTCTTTAAATCGTGATATATTGTAGTCAACCGTATGACATTTAAATTTATGCAATAAAAAAGGGGGGTCACCGTGCTCGTTTAGGAGAAAACGACCATTTATTTCCCAGCCAAGCTTAGCCTGAAAGAAATCCTTAATGTTCTGTATGTGCTCATGCTAATGACGCAATAAATTATGCGTAGTAAAGGATGTGCAATGCAATTGAAGGGAATCACCTTAAGCAGCCAACCCTATTTAAGCAGCCAGCTATCAAAGTCCCAATATCGTAATAATACTACAGGTAAATAAAACCCCTATTAAGCGGCCAACTCATATTAATTTCCCTGAGGGTGGCCGCTTAATAGGGGTTAGACTGTATTAGACAAATCAGGTTGAAGGTTTGGCTATTTTTTTTTCAAAATGTATTTAATATTTTTGACTTTACATAATTAATACATGTACAATGTTAACAGTGAGATTAAAAAGTGAGCCCTCTTCCAAATTAGCAATATACTACATGTATATGCCCAGGTGTATGAATTAACTTCCTTATTTCTGTCTTATTAGGTCTGTAATTTAATTAACTAATAAATATTATTATTTCATCAATTTCACTGATTCTATACCACATGTACATGTAGGCATCATCAACTGAAGTCGATGGTAAGGTCACTGTGGCCTTCCTCCCTACAATGAATGTTGTATCTGGCTTGTTACAAGACGGTGAACTGACCCATGATCAGTCAGTCAAGGTTAGTGTGTTGTGTTTATAATTATTCTCTACAAAACAGATATGATGCTCTATAAATTGAGAAACATTACAGAGTACACTCACATCTGTAACTTCTACTCCAACTGATGGGCAGCATAGTGACCTAATGGCCATTGCGCTGACTGTTCTTGGGCAAGACTCTGCACTTGCAAATTGTCTCTACCCACCAAAGTGTATTTTAGTGGGTAAATGATTACGTCAGTTGCTCACAATTCACACCCAAGCCTCGTTTACATGAAATTCCTTACACGCGGGTATATATTACCATTCTTTTCATCTTGATGCTTTGGGAATTCCGGTTTGGACTTTGAGGCTTGGTGGTGAAATTGCATGTAGCTTGTGTAACATAAACAAGCATTTAACTTAAGGGATGTACTGTATTGTTCAGTAACCTGACAAAATGCAAATGGGTTAATCCAGGGAAAGTGGCAAATAATATGCCAAAGTCCCAATTTTGTGATACTCATATTTTTCTTTAAAAAGAGAAAGATGATCAAATATTGAGACTTTGGAGAATGAGGACAGAATTGTTTGGTTTGTTGAATAGTATCCTCTGACTCACAAAAAATATATATTTTTTATTTTCCTGCAGGCTGTAAAGTGTTGCATAGGAAGGTTGTGCAAGAACCTATCCAGTTATTCAAGAAGCTCTTGTCCACACTGTAAAGCGAAATGTGAAATCCAAACATGGCAGCTAACTTTTAACGAGAGCAGTTTTAGACTGCGACCAGCTTGTCGGTGAATACAGCAGCTACAGCAGTAAACTGTATAAACAATGAGGAACGCTGCTACCATGGGACTTGACCTGTGTCATCAAGGGTCTGTTGTCAGGGCTAATGTTGTATTTAACATACAATATCAATGCATTGCCAGGCAGCAGGTGATGAGATGATAGAAAATCATCAACGAGGCGCATGTTAAGCTTGTGTACTAGATGATGTCCTTGATGTACACCTGAATTCTTAGAACACTATTACTGCGCCTTTCAATAACCTGAACTCTGCTCCATGGGGTGGGGGGGAGGGGGGGTGAGGGGAAGGGAGGTGAGGGAAAAAAGGAAAGGCCGCGAGCGAACGAAGCGAGCTAGCCGAGTAGAGACTGCCCTTCCCCCTCCCCCACTCCCCTCCTCGCTGCTCACTGGCCCTTCTCTTCAATCTAACACCAAGCCTGTCCACAGGATAGTTAAAAGTCTATTCCCGGATAAACAATTCTACGATTACAAAACACTTCCACTTTTAAAATTATTTTATTAAAATGAAACTGAAACTATAAGCTGTTGCTATTAATTAATGTGACGTCATGTAACGCGGTATATTTTACATTTTACGGGACGGGAAGGTAGGGAGGGGGACTAAATAGTGACATACCAGGAAAGCCAAGTCTTGGGTTTACAGCTCCAATGCATTCGGAGCGGAACACTAAATACAATATACAGTTATAGGGAAATGAACGATTACCTTATTCTTACTAATTTCATGATATAGGATAGGATTTGCTTGGAAAAGAACACAGTGTTTTAATTTGTTTCGTTTTGGACATGTATGCTAACCTGTTCCAGGCGTTCGGATAGTGGGAGAGCGACGCGTAAACGGAACGGCGAGTGAAAAAAAGGCGAGGGGATTGGGGAGAGGGGGCTCCTCGTCGCTCTTCGCGGTCTTTTCGCGTCACTCCAACACTATCCGAACGCCTGGAACAGCTACATGTATGCCAACTTTTTTAAGAAATAGCTAAAAGGTCATCGCATCATTTTTGGACCACAGCCCAAAAATACTATCAGCCTATATTATTATATTATTATTATCAGCCTATTATTATCATGCTAAAATCAGGACAGTGTCCCTTTAAGCCTGAGATTTTATGGTAGTTTGAAAGTTCGACAAATTTAAAGGATTTGTATGGCTGGATGGCAAGCCTTGCCATCCAGCCCAGCCATACAAATTCTTTAAATTTTTCAAACTTTCAAACCACTATAAAATATCACGCTTACGCATCAGCGGCCTCAAAATTGGCAACCTTACTAATTTAATGATGCTCTTTCCATTTCTGGTAACCATTTTGTACTACCACCTATTTTTATGATTGACATGGTCATGTGACCGTTATTATGCAAAGGGCCTATTAATGGCCTTGAAGCAGCAATACACTGTTTGTTTTCATCCGAGCTGGCTGGCTGTTTTACGTCTGGAGGGCAAAGGTCAAATGGGACCCACGTAGCTTTTTCAGTACGACTGTAGCTTGATTCTGAAAAAAAACACAACAGGAAACAAAAAGTTAAGATTCTGATAGAGGAATGTACAATGTATCGGTAAACTATTGGCTGGAAATAAAAAGCAAAAAACGTTTATTTTCCCAAACAAGCGAGCGAGATAGAAGTTTCTTCTGAGTATAATCCTCGACACAATCTTCTCTAAAGTCTACGTAAATATTCTGGTAAATTATTCATAAAATAATACATAATTTAGGTTAATGCGAATCTCCCGACACAATTGTGTGGTTCTGCAACCTTGTCCCCGATACAAGTTTGAAATGGAGCATGGATTCTTCACCAGGGATTGGGGGACTTCCATATAAAAGGAACGGGATGGATCATCGTTTTCCTTTTTGGTGTTTTTTAATTCCCTAAAATGGACCATTGGCTTAGAGTTATCCTGCGTACATTTAGGGGCATTTTAAAGCCGGAGAAAAAAAATGGGATTCTCCTGAGGAACTAGTTTTTTGTTTTGCAGAAATTGGTACCTTTTCAGCGGGTGAAAAATGAAAATTTGAGCCACACCCACCAAGCCAAAGTTTGGCTGGTAACTCAGGGGGCAGACTAGTCCAGCGGAGGCCTAGGGACCTAGTATAACATGATTGCACATTTAAGAAATTTTGGCCGAGGCGAGACGAAGTATCTGCGGTTTGTTTAAAATAAACATGGCGGAACGATGGCGGACGCTGACGTGGCGTTTGTGTTCGTTCAGAAATCAATTTTGCGATTCCCACGTTCAAACCATCCTTATCGGGAACGATTCGGTCCGCTGTTTAACTGAAGGCTTTCGAGTCCATTGGGACACATGGATGAAAATTCCACACCAGCAAACTCCCCGTAGGAGGTTATGTTTTTCTCGGAATGATTCATGCACTGAAGAAAAGAACACTGTGGAAAGAAATGTCCCGCTAGCCTACACGGATGGAGAGAAACAGAGGTTGGTTTTCGGTGGATTTTCCATCCGGGAGCGGTAATTATTTATTCAGTACAACCGTTTCCACGAAAGCCTTTCCGAAGCCATCCCTGATTTCAATGCTTCCTCTCCGATATTTATTAGGTGCTCAAAGGCTACGCCCCTTTCTGGAAATGACACAACCCACCTTTGAAATGTAGAGTTAAAAAGCTGAATAGGCTAAAATATTAAATCAATTGGTGTAAAAAAATTCAAATTAAAAAATCGTCTCTCGTTAACGTTCCAGATACACTTTTTTCGGATAAGGAGAGAGAGACAAGTTAGTCCTGAAAATTGTTTTTGCCTCCTTCAGGTGCCTCGTTCCGATTCAGTCACATTTTTTTTTGTACATTTGCAGGTATTCCTCTAGTAAAACTTGTGCATTATTTAGTGGCCCGGCTTTTTTATTGTGACCATTTCACCCTTTTTCTGAATGGGAAAATGATAGTTTTGATTCCTTAATTGATTTGAGCAAACTTTATTGCAAAAAATTCCTTCGCAAGGA
>MU826421.1:41156-167817 GCA_029204205.1 Desmophyllum pertusum
CTGAAAACTGATATTTTGGTTAACTAATTCTCTCAAAATGCAAAAGACTGGATAAAATTCTGCTGACATCCTGGTATAGTATCATCCTTCCATTCCACATAACTGGCACCGGATTTTCAGTTTTCCCCCTGGGGGCCCCCTGGCCCCTTGTCCTTTGTAAGTGGGGGGACCGCCCTTTTAAAAAACTGAAAATGAGACATCTTTGGCTAAAATAAAATCAAACTGGTATTCATGTTTTGATCAAATTTGAAGTTGCAAATGAATATTTCGTCTTTTGTGAATCTTTTGGTACTAAAAAGCCCGCGGACACTCAATTATTTTTTGCAGAACAAATAATTTACAATTCATACCCACGGCAAAATGTAATTTTCCGTCATTTTCAATGCCCACTTTCTGGGGCCTAAATAATGCTATTTATAGCACTTACCACTACAACTGTTTCTCTATCATCGATAATTTGAAAATATTTCACTTTTACAGCTTACATTTATTTAAGCAACTTCAGAAAAAAAATGTTTTTGAATAGCACATCCACTGGTGAAACTGTTAATTTATGCAAAATAATAACACTCAAGTTACCGGCCAAAAAATATAAAACTGAGTTGTGTAGTCAATTAAACCACACAAATAAAACTTATACTATAGTAATAAAAAATTGATGTTTTTTATTTTTTTTATATTTTTTTATTTATTTAAACAATATTTGTTCTCAACATTTGCTCTAAGAGCAGATGCTCATCTAGAAAGAGCTTACGTTTGTTTCACAATTACAATAACACAGATCAGATAAAGACAAATATAACAAAAAAAAAAATAATTAAAAGGACAGGTACAAGCAAAATCACACAAAAATGAAAAAATTAAGAAAAGCGGTTTGATTGGGAGATAAAGGACTGAACAGATTTGAACAAATTTACATTAATTTTGAAAGTCGATAGCAGGCACACCATTTAAAAGCCAATCAATTTTTTTCTTGTCAGATGCTAACAGCCACCCATCTCCCAACCAGTGTGCAGCGGAGGCAAACAAAATAACGCGCAGAGCAGCAAAACTTGGGCAGTACAAAAAGTAATGTTTTAGCATCTTCGATAGGTGCATCGCAAAATGTGCATATTGTTGAAACAGAGCAATTTTTCTGACAAGGTCATGATTTAAGGCACTAAAATTGAGCCTTAAGCGAGTGTGAAAATTGATGTTTTGCATACCATTTATTAAGTAATAACTTCAAGAACCATCTCAGAGGCAACGAGGAAGCACGCCGAATATTATAATTCATCGTAATTTCGTTATGCCAAGATAATTAATGCCACCGTGTTGAAACTGTAGATACAATCGTCCCGGCTTATTTAGAGCTTACCAAACAGCCTTACCATCCTCTGTTTTGTGTTGTCACATGTCACTACAAGACTCATTCCAATCGAATCTATGCTAAAAAAAATCACTAGCAAAGACATTTTAACTCATTGCTTTCATTGTGCCATTTTTACCTCTATTTTATGTGTGAATACATATTTTTAAGTCATTTTTAACCTAACATTTGGTAAGCAAAGACAACGTGGAATGAAAAATGAATTGATATTCTCAATTAAGCAAATTTATTCAGTGCCGTATTTCAACTGGGTACCCAAGGGAAGTGTTTGTCATGGTACGTGTTCGTTCTGGAGAGGGCATAGGCAGTAATTTTGACGCACGTATGGGTGGTGGAAGGTCACCGTTGCTTGATCGAAAGTTGACGAAGTTCATGTGTTTTTTAGCGCGATGGCAGGAGAAACCATGAATACTGTATATGTTGCGCGTACTAAATAAAAGATAAAAACAAAAGTAGATTCGACACGTATTCTGTAAAAATACATTTATTAAATTTATTGATTATACACCAGGCTACCTTTCGGTATTGTCGCGTACGCTTCATGTTTATGCTTCTTTTTGGACAACCTTTCTAGAAACAGCTGTATATATTACGCATGCGCCCTCTTACGCTAAACCGAAACCAATCATGGTTTTGGTTTTGGTTTTTTATACGACACTCAAATGAAAAACCGCTCTATGTCGCTGGTATTAATTACTTTGATTCGACTACGTTTAGATACACCATGGAAGCATATGCAACGTGTTTCTACTTTGGCCATCGCCTGATAAAATGTGGTGTTTCCCATCGCCCGACCGACCCAATTTTTTTCATTGCCTGCGCCCTTTTCTCGCGTGTTTCCAAGTTTAATTTTCTTTATTTACATCTTTAAAGTCAATCTGACATCTAAATCAGCCCAGTAATGACGTCTTCGAGCCGATATCGGCTCGTAACAAAATGGTGGTCACGGGGAAGATAAAATCAAGGCTCGCTTTGGATTATTTATGTATTAATTTGTCAATTGAGAAATTATTTTTAATATTTACATGTAAACAAATTCTACCAACTAGTACTATAAGCAATGTATAGAGACCAAGGATAATTTTTAAGTTGACGCTGGTAACTTAGAACAAACATGAACAACTACCTGCACGCTTACAAACGACTTATTCACGACGAAAGAAATATTAAAATAAACACACATCAAATGAATAATGAATAATGAAAGTTAACCCTTTCACTCCAAAGAGAGCTAGGTTCAAAACTGGGTTAAAAATCTTGAATTTCATTTTGCAAAATTATCAAAAGAAACAGCACCATATGAAAGTACTGCTCAATAGCTTTCATTTGAATGGTCACACACTAGGGTTTCATTCACAGACTTTAAAGGTAGAACCACATTTATTGACTCAATGTTTGACTCTGGGAGTGAAAGGATTAAATGCCTTTGGGGGGTATAGTGAGCATTTTACTGACAAAAGGGAGTATAAAGCAAGATAAATTTGAGAGAAAACCATGTAACAAATTTGCACTTTTTTTAGCTTATCGCCAACGGCGCTATTTGTTTAACTTTTTACACTTCAGCATATTTCTACCAGCTTCTGTATATACATGTCTACTTAAACACTCTGACGAATTAAGACAGGACTAATAATAGAAACGTCAGCTATTTAAATCGTTAACGGCGGCTAATTTTTCCCGTAACGTAACGTAACGTAACGTAACGTAACGTAACGTAACGTAACGTAACGGGTCCTGTAAAAACTAAACCCTAAAAGTAAACAGAGGCAACTAAAATCATAGGTGAAACCAGTGGGTCCAGAGGTACTCAAAGGGGGGGGGGGGGGGGGGGTATTTCCTTGCCTATAAAAAAGTAGCCGGGTGACCCCAGAGTGAAGGTGGGGCCTTTTCTTGTTCATAAAAGGAGAGGACTTACATTTTTCAACAAAAAAGGGGGAACCCGGGGACCCCCAGGTCTCTCCCCTATATCCGCCACTGGTCAAAGCTAAAATAATAGGCCATTCTGAGTTACCTTTTGTCTCTGTTTCAAAACGAGTCCCTGGTGCACAACTTTTCATATGGAAATGAGTTTTACTTGCATGAAAAATGAACGTGGAAGTAAAACTCATTTCCATATGAAAGGTTGTACACCGCAGGATTCGTTTTGAAACAGAGGCAAAAGGCCACTCGGAGATGGCCTATCACTATGACTTTGCTTTTGCTTTTTTCTGCCCACTGTCATGATTGGCTCAAATCCAGCTGGAGTCCAAGCTCCTTTCTAATCCTCGTCCAACGTCATTCCTGTTGGAACCAATCACGGCAAATTAGAGGCAAAACCAGAAACAGATCGAGTTCGTTTAAACGACAGTCTTGATCACTACATGCAGTCTGGTGTTGCCAGCCTACATAGTGATCAACCTACATGGCCGTGGTGTCCACGTTAACGTATGGACGGCTGTTCTTCTTAGCACCTTGTGATCCCGCGGTAAGCCCTCAGTGGTGCATACATGCAGTTAGCAGCGCTGTCGTTACGGTTGCTTGGCGAAATGTTAGCGTAGTCAGGTCTTCTGACTTGAGTGACTTGCGTGACATCCCCTTCACGTACCCCGCGATAAGGCTCATATAAGGTCCGTTTGATCCAGTCCATGTCTGTATCACATCATAAGGGAAAACGTCGTCGTTGTCACGCGTGACATTCATAAGCTCCGTGTGTGACACAGCTCCTGGCGACTCACCCTCCTCCATAGTCGCCATCTCAGTAGAAGCGCTCTGCGTTGTCAGTTTTCTGGACTTGTTTTTTCTTGATAATCCTGCTTAACTTGATGTGTACACCCACAATGCAACAGATTACGAGGAGAAACGGACAAAATAGGCGATGATTGTAACAAAAAAATGTTGAGGTGTAACGGCTTGAATGAGCTGCCTCAAACTGTGTGAAGGAGATAACAGAAAATAATATTCAACAATTGAACTCATAAGTACAATTCCGAGAGGCCAAGCAAGAAGGGGGGGGGGGGGGGGGACAGGGGGGCGAGAACCCTGGGGGTAAAGGGGCGGGACGTCTATGGGAGGCGGGAGAAAAGAGGGCGGGAAGAAGAATTCCCAAGGTGGTGAGAACCGGTAATTCAAGGTACTTGAAGCGGGAAAGTTCAGACAATCCCTGTCTCTCTCTCCCCCCCCCCCCCCCCCCCCCCCCGCCCCCTCTCCAAGCAAGGTCATTCATATGACTCAAAGGATATTTTTATGGGATTAACTGTGAGCAGAAAATGCCTGGGGGGACTCCCCATATAAAAATGACGAGGACAAACGTGGTACCTTAACCCTTGCACTCCCACAGTCAAACCTTGAGTCAATAAATGTTGTTGTAAACTTTTGACACAGTGGATGAAACCCTAGTGTGTGACCATTCAAATGAAAGCTAGTGAGCAGTACCTTCTGTTTATGTTTGACAATTGCCGGTGTGTTAGAAATTTGTGGTTTGGTACTGATTGCAGGATTTAAATCTAAAATGACCACCGATAGTTATTTTGGTACCTGACAGAAACTAATTATGTTTTAGAATTGGCAGTACCTCTTAGGGATGAAAATGAATTCGAGCCACACCCACAAAACGAGATTTTGGTACATTTTAGGGGTCCCATTCAAAATTTCCAACCATCACCCCCCTCACTTTTACTACTCCAATCAGGACTCCTCTTAAGGCTTTTCGTATGTTAAATTTATGGCCTGGCATTTCTACATTTCAGGGACAAACGCGTTGTTTCTCTTGAGAAATTGTTCCTTTGTATCTTATTTCTTTTTGACACAATTTATTCGTTCCATGTACACTCGGGAATAATATTGAATTATTTCCTAATTTGAAAAAAGGACAAAAAAAAACCAAAATTTGGTTTCTGAAATTGGGGACCAAAAAAAAACAAAAACCCAAACCAAGCTAAAAGAGGTCTGTTTATGGGCTGTTTTTTCCATTCTTTTTTCAGCTCCAGTAAGGCCGACATATGTGGCATAAACCCACCCAAGTCAACATAATACGCAGGACCGACGGCAGTAATTTGAACGTGTTGATCTTTTTTTTGTTCTAAACAAAAGGCACTTGAATTGATTAACCCCCACGTTACTATCCGTCTGGGTATGTTGCAATGGTGTTTAATGTGGCCATACATGTTCCCCACCCCCCCCCCTTAAAGTTAACCTATTGTGTTTGTATTTTAGTTATTTATTTAAGCCCTTAGATCCATTCGGGAAAACCTCCTCGTTACTTTTGACTTTGATAATTGTTGAGGAGCATATTTTGGGTTTTTAATATTCATAGTTTTTTTACTTATTGTTGAGTAAGTTTTTGGGGTATTTTAAAGATAATGTAAATAAATCTTTACCGTTTTTCATTCAGGTGGGTGGTGATTGGTTTTTCAAAAATAATATAAAACGTCGAAACTTCGGAGAGAGGGCTTCTCGTTTCCAACCATTGTTGAAATTTTTCAAAAATTGATTGTTCTTTTGAATTTTGCCCCACAAGTAAAACATAACTTAAAGCGCCTCATTTAAGAACGAATGTCGCTAAGGATTGAGCCGAAATTTGGAAATGGTCAAAATAAAACTTCAAAATAAACTTTCCGGCTTCATACAATTTGTGTGTAGTTAGGTTTCCTTTGGGGTGGTGAAAGACATTTTCATTGATGGATATTTGTTTTCACTTCCTGCAACTAACCTAGACTATTAAGTTCCATGCCCAAAAAATGTATTTTTTGAGGTATTTTTAACCCTGAAAACTGGATATTTTGTTAACTAATTCTCTCAAAATGCAAAAGACTGGATAAAATTCTGCTGAACATCCTGGTATAGTATCATCCTTCCACTCCACAAA
Source organism: Desmophyllum pertusum (assembly GCA_029204205.1). Lineage (NCBI taxonomy): Eukaryota > Metazoa > Cnidaria > Anthozoa > Scleractinia > Caryophylliidae > Desmophyllum > Desmophyllum pertusum. The sequence continues at coordinate 47,369 of MU826421.1, forward strand.
ACTGGCCACCGTATTTTCAGTTTTCCCCCTGGGGGCCCCCTGGCCCCCTGTCCTTTGTAAGTGGGGGGACCGCCTTTTAAAAAAACTGAAATGAGACATCTTTGGCTAAAATAAAATCAAACTGGTATTCATATTTTTGATCAAATTTGAAGTTTGCAAATGAATATTTCGTCTTTTGTGAATCTTTTGGTACTAAAAAGCCCGCGGACCACTCAATTATTTTTTGCAGAACAAATAATTTACAATTCATACCCACGGCAAAAATGTAAATTTTCAATGCCCACTTTCTGGGGCCTAAATAATGCTATTTTGTAGCAACTTACCACTACACTGTTTCTCTATCATCGATAATTTGAAAATATTTCACTTTTACAGCTTACATTTAAGCAAACTTCAGAAAAAAAATGTTTTGAATAGCACATCCACTGGTGAAACTGTTAATTTATGCAAATAATAACACTCAAGTTACCGGCCAAAAAATATAAAACTGAGTTGTGTAGTCAATTAAACCACACAAATAAAACTTATAATAATAAAAAATTGATGTTTTGGCATACCATTTATTAAGTAATAACTTCAAGAACCATCTCAGAGGCAACGAGGAAGCACGCCGAATATTATAATTCATCGTAATTTCGTTATGCCCAGATAATCAATGCCACCGTGTTGAAACCCATTATAGATACAATCGTCCCGGCTTATTTAGAGCTTACCAAACAGCCTTACCATCCTCTGTTTGTGTTGTCGCATGTCACTACAAGACTCATTCCCAATCGATCTATGCTAAAAAGAATCACTAGCAAAGACATTTTAACTCATTGCTTTCATTTGTGCCATTTTTACCTCTATTTTTATGTGTGAATGCATATTTTTAGTCATTTTTAACCTAACATTTGGTAAGCAAAGACAACGTGGAATGAAAAATGAATTGATATTCTCAATTAAGCAAATTTATTCAGTGCCGTATTTCAACTGGGTACCCAAGGGAAGTGTTTGTCATTGTACGTGTTTCGTTCTGGAGAGGGCATAGGCAGTAATTTTGACGCACGTGTGGGTGGTGGAAGGTCACCGTTGCTTGATCGAAGTTGACGAAGTTCATGTGTTTTTCGCACGATGGCAGGAGAAACCATGAATACAGCTGTTTCGAGAAAAGTTGTCGGAAAAAAGCGCACGCGACAATCCCGAAAGGTATTGTGGGTAGTTTTTAAGTTCACGGTTTCCTTGACTTCAGCAATTCAGGGAAATCTGAGAAAATGGCACGAGACGCCATGTACGTATGTTTGCAAGTGCTAAAAGAAAGCAACAAAAGTAGGTTCGTCAGCTACAGTGTCAGGAACGTACCTTGCTGATCATCTCCCAGATTACCTTTCGGGATTGTCTCATGCGTTTTTTTCCGACAACCTTTCTCGAAACAGCCGTATATTTTGCGCGTACTAAAAGAAAACAACAAAAGTAGATTCGACACGTATTCTGTAAAATACATTTATTAAAATTTAGTGATTATACACCAGGCTACCTTTCGGTATTGTCGCGTACGCTTCATGTTTATGCTTCTTTTGGACAACCTTTCTAGAAACAGCTGTATATATTACGCATGCGCCCTCTTACACTAAACCGAAACCAATCATGGTTTTGGTTTTTGGTTTTGGTTTTTTATAACGACACTCAAATGAAAACCGCTCTAAGTCGCTGGTATTAATTACTTGATTCGACTACGTTTTAGATACACCATGGAAGCATATGCAACGTGTTCTACTTTGGCCATCGCCTGATAAAATGTGGTGTTTCCCATCGCCCGACCGACCCAATTTTTTCATTGCCTGCGCCCTTTTCTCGCGTGTTTCCAAGTTTAATTTTCTTTATTTACATCTTTAAAGTCACTCTGACATCTAAATCAGCCCAGCAATGACGTCTTCGAGTGATATCGGCTCGTAACAAAATAGTGGTCACGGGGAAGATAAAATCAAGGCTCGCTTTGGATTATTTATGTATTAATTTGTCAATATTTCGTTTCTCGGATTTGTTTTTTTTAACCGACCGACCGACCAACTTTCACGAGAGATAGGGCGATGTGGAAACAAAGCATTTTATGGGGATGGCTTTTGCTATTTGTGGTGGGCATTGCGCTGATTTAAGACGATTTCAGTGAGTTTTCCAGGATATGTATTCAGTACATTCAACGTAACTGAAACACGACGTATAAATTGGACCTTAACTCGCCATATCCCGTGACCATGATCACTATCAATTTTCTCGTCACAATATCAATGCATTATCACGAAGAAAAGGTCATGAGAATTTAGGATATGATCACCAGTGAGAAATTATTTTTTTATTTACATGTAAACAAATTCTACCAACTAATACTATAAGCAATGTATAGAGACCAAGGATAATTTTTAAGTTGACGCTGGTAACACTAACTTAGAACATCAACAACTACCTGCACGCTTACAAAGCGACTTATTCACGACGAAAGAAATATTAAAATAAACACACATCAAATGAATATTTTTTCAAGTTAACCCTTTCACTCCCAAGAGAGCTAGGTTCAAAACTGAGGAAACAATATTGAATTTCATTTTGCAAAATTATCAAAAAGAAACAGCACCATATGAAAGTACTGCTCAATAGCTTTCATTTGAATGGTCACACACTAGGATTTCATTCACAGACTTAAAAGGTAGAACCACATTTATTGACTCAATGTTTGACTCTGGGAGTGAAAGGATTAAATGCCTTTGGGGGGTACAGTGAGCATTTTACTGACAAAAGGGAGTATAAAGCAAGATAAATTTGAGAGAAAACCATGTAACAAATTTGCACTTTTTTTAGCTTATCGCCAACGGCGCTATTTGTTTAACTTTTTACACTTCAGCATATTTCTACCAGCTTCTGTATATACATGTCTACTTAAACACTCTGACGAATTAAGACAGGACTAACAATCGAAACGTCAGCTATTTAAATCGCCAACGGCGGCTAATTTTTCCCGTAACGTAACGTAACGTAACGTAACGTAACGTAACGTAACGGGTCCAGTAAAAACTAAACCCTAAAAGTAAACAGAGGCAACTAAAATCATAGATGAAACCAGTGGATCCAGAGGTACTCAAAAGGGGGGGGGGGGGGGGGGGGGGGGGGGGGAGGTATTTCCTTGCCTATAAAAGTAGCCGGGTGACCCCGGAGTGAAGGTGGGGCCTTTTCTTGTTCGATAAAAGGAGAGACTTACATTTTGCAACAAAAAAGGGGGAACCCGGGACCCCCAGGTCTCTCCCCTATATCCAACACTGGTCAAAGCTAAAGTAATAGGCCATTTCTGAGTTACCTTTTGTCTCTGTTTCAAAACGAGTCCTGGTGCACAACTTTTCATATGGAAATGAGTTTTACTTGCATGAAAATGAACGTGGAAGTAAAACTCATTTCCATATGAAAGGTTGTACACCGCAGGACTCGTTTTGAAACAGAGGCAAAAGACAACTCGGAGATGGCCTATCACTATGACTTTGCTTTTGCTTTTTCTGCCCACTGTCATGATTGGCTCAAATCCAGCTGGAGCCCAGGCTCCTTTCTAATCCTCGTCCAACGTCATTCCTGTTGGAACCAATCACGGCAAATTAGAGGCAAAACCAGAACCGATCGAGTTCGTTTAACGACAGTCTTGATCACTACATACAGTCTGGTGTTGCCAGCCTACATAGTGGATGGCCGTGGTGTCCACGTTAACGTATGGACGGCTGTTCTTCTTAGCACCTTGTGATCCCGCGGTAAGCCTCAGTGGTGCATACATGCAGTTGGCAGCGCTGTCGTTACGGTTGCTTGGAGAAATGTTAGCGTAGTCAGGTCTTCTGACTTGCGTGACTTGCGTGACATCCCCTTCACGTACCCCGCGATTAAGGCTCATATAAGGTCCGTTTGATCCAGTCCATGTCTGTATCACATCATAAGGGAAAACGTCGTCGTTGTCACGCGTGACATTCATAAGCTCCGTGTGTGACACAGCTCCTGGCGACTCACCCTCCTCCATAGTCGCCATCTCAGTAGAAGCGCTCTGCCGTTGTCAGTTTTCTGGACTTGTTTTTTCTTGATAATCCTGCTTAACTTGATGTGTACACCCACAATGCAACAGATTACGAGGAGAACGGACAAAATAGCGATGATTGTAACAAAAAATGTTGAGGTGTAACGGCTTGAATGAGCTGCCTCAACTGTGTGAAGGAAATAACAGAAAATAATATTCAACAATGAACTCATAAGTAAAATTCCGAGAGCCAAGCAAGAAAGGGGGGGGGGGGGGCAGGGGGCGAGAACCCTGGGGGTAAAGGGGCGGGACGTCTATGGGAGGCGGGAGAAAAAGAGGGCGGGAAGCGGAATTCCCAAGGTGGCGAGAACCGGTACTTCCCTGCCCCCCCCCCCCCCCCCCCCCCCCCCCCCCCAAGCAAGGTCATTCATATGGCTCAAAATGATGTTTTTTATGGGATTAACTGTGAGCATTAAATGCCTGGGGGGACTCCCATATAAAAATGACGAGGATAAACGTGGTTTAAGAGGTGTTAGAATTTGTGGTTTGGTACTGATTGCAGGATTTAAATCTCAAATGACCACCGATAGTTATTTTGGTACCTGACAGAAACTAATTATGTTTTAGAATTGGTAGTAACCTCTTATAGCCTGATACCTCTTAGGGATGAAAATGAATTCGAGCCACACCCACAAAACGAGATTTTGGTACATTTTAGGAGTGCCATTCAAAATTTCCAACGATCACCCCCCACACTTTAATATGATGAATATGTGAATGAAATCATATATAAAATATATGAACTTCGGATAAAATGTAAAGTGAAGACAAGATCCTACCAGTGAGTCTATGTTTGACATGTGTGGCTTCATAGTTCAGTTGATAGAAACAGATAAACAAGCAAACCAAAAAAAAAAAACACGCCCTAACCTGTTTGCACTACAGGAGAAAGGACAAGAGATTTCTTAGCACTGCCAGCAAGATTTGACACGTGACATTCGTACTCCCCAACCGCCGTATTCTCTTCCAATGAAACGTTTACCCTGTCCGTTCCTCTGGTCAGCGTTTCACCATCTTTAATCCATGCGTATTCAAGCGGGTGTCTGTTAGCCGTGTTGCAAAGTAACAGAAGTTCTCGTTTGTCTTCTCCTTTGACGCTTTGTTGTAGAAGAATTCCCTTCACTTCAGTAATGACAGGTAGCTCTAATAAATGGAAAAATGAAAAATATGCGATTATGCCATTAAAATAAAGGATGTACTCAGTTAAAGCCGGATTAAAAATAAAGAGTGTCGACGATGAGAGAAAGAGTTCAAATTTTAACTGACGTCATTGTTTACATCCGTTTTAGAAAATTCACCCGATTAAAAAAAACCCACAGATACCAACTTGAAAGTAAGTACTCAATGCAAGCGGTTTGTGGGCTTAGCCGCCATCTTGGATTCGCAAAACGTGGAGAGTTGGAACGAGTCGAGAAAGGGGGCAGGGCCTCCCTCCTCCCTCGCCTTTCTCCCCCCTACCGCTCCCTCCTCCCTCGCCTTTCTGCCTGACTCTTTCTCCCTTCGCCGTTCTTTTACACTCGCCCCAGGCCTCCAGTATTTTCCTAATCCAAGATGGCGGCTTATAAAAGACTCGATGGAATATTCAGCGCTCGCTCGCCCAAAATACGCCTGTTTTGCAGGCTAACCAGTGTCAAATCATGCATTTAAAAGTTGTAATATGTCTGGGTACTGGGTGGTAACTGTTGCCACCAGCCATACAAACGTCTGTAAAATTGACGTTTTCGTGCAATATATCCCACAGAGTCTTCCTCTCATATTTGCTACTGTTTAAAATGGCCCAATTGCTATCAATTTATCTTGTCTATAATAACGCTTGCTAGGCTAAATTTATTTTTTGGCAGTGAGATTCACTACCCCTAAAAATACAGGACAAAATTCTAATTCCTCCAGCCCCCCCCTCCCCCCTCCCCAACCCCCCACCCCCCCCCCCCCCAAAAAAAAATCCAAAATCGCAAATTGCAAACCCAAAATATCCTTCTCGCCTCCCGTCACAGTTAACCCTGAGTACGCACCCCCTACCCAGCCCCCCTAGGTTTCCGCCTTTACCCACTTACCGATGACGAGGACTTTCAGTGAACCTTTAGGCCCATGACCCACTGGCGCAGTGATAAGTTCCTTCATCTTTTGAACGAGCGTTGTGAATCACAAATGCATGGCCGCGTGCGCAGGGCTCTTCACTTTCGTCTTTGTACCACAAGATTTCTTGATCCGATTTACCACACTGTAGTGTTATCGACTGACCTTCAATCACTTCGGCGTTATGTGTAGAGTTCACGATGATAGGGAGACCTGCAAGGTACAATCAAATGTGTGATTTGATTGGGTAATCACCACTGTTAAAATGGCATTCGAAGGTTTCGACAACATTAATATACTTTACGCTACGAGGGAGGGGAATTTAAGCAGAAATCTCGCGGCGTGCGCGCGCGAATTCCATCCCCAAGAATTAACAGTTGTGTTCGATCCGCGCTTAAAAAATCCAAGGTATAAAAGTGACGGAAGTGATCGTCAGAAAATTTGAAGGGAACCTCTAAAGGTTACTAGAATCTCGTTTGGTGGACGTGGTTCCAATTCATTTTCACCCCTAAGAGGTACCAATATATTTTCTGACAAGTGGTTCCGGCCTGTCACTAGCCAGAAATTTTAACCCTATAGCTTTATAAGGTACGACGATCATCCCCGTCACTTTTATATAATAATATATGGGGAATCCCCCCCCCCGGGCATAAAACGTCGACATTGAGGATAGTGCAATTATTATACCTACTCTGATTGGTTAGAATACAGGCGATCAGAGACGCTATAGTTATCTTTATATCTGGAGTAGTTCTACGTCATCCAGTGTCGGCTCGAACCTCCGACTTCTCTTTCGCAGGGGATGAGATAAAAGCGCGGATATCGAGAAAACCATAAATTCCCATTTTCGTATGCGGAGGCTTCTTGTCATCGACTGCAGAGAAATCTGCCCTGGCGAGAAACGACACATAGACCAAGAAGCCGACCCGGTCCGTTGATGTAATATATCAAACACGAGAGACAGTGTTTCATCCGATTTCCAAACCACAGAGAAGAGAGTTGATAATACGACGTGCAGCGGAGTATTTATGACGAAATTCGAGGTGCTTGGAAATCGGATGAAACACTGTCTCGAGTGTTTAACCCTATTCTGCCTGGGCTTTATTTCGTTCGTGAGCCTAGAGGGGGGGGGGGGGGGGGGGGGGGGAGCAGATAGTGCGCCCCTATGTATCTCGAAAATTATTAACGCTATGAAAATGAAACTTACATGGTGTGTAAAGCATCCCAAAATCTTTATTTTAGTGGCAGTCACGTGTCAATTATGACGCCATACACGCCATAATGACGTCATACATTAACAAAATCCGCCATCTTGGATCCTAAAATCTTGGACTTCTAAATTGTTCAGAAATGTCAGAAAATCTCCAAATTTGTTTTGAAAAAGTTCAAGAAAAATATAAAGATGCTAAAACGGCAAAGATTTTGGAAGGATTTTCATCGTAAAAAGCAAAAATTTTATGAAAACGGAAATTTAAGCTGAAAAATACACCAAAATGTTCCCAGATAATTTTTAGGAAAAGTCATAAAGTTTGGCTATGATTGCTTGAATGCTCTTTAAGTACGATAAATTTGAAGTCAGCGCGGGCCACTTTCTGCCCCCCCCCCCCCCCCCCCCCTACCAGACACCAGACAGAATAGGGTTAATATAAATTATTTTCTCAATCAAAACAAAAACTAAGGAGTAAACGGAGAAATAAAACATATATAAACATCGATTACAGCATGAACTAAATTTCCTTTTCGGCAATATTTCTCATAACTTCATTTGGAGCATGCGTACACAGCCAAACATGACTAGAATTTTGTTTTATTTTTCTCTCCCCGTTCTGATCTCCTTCTTTTTATTCTTATTTTTTGGCAGTTTTGTTGGCCGTTTTCAGTAGTTTTTCTTTGTGTTGTAGTTTTTATTAAAAGTTGAGGAATGTGGAAACACAGGGGAGGAGGGATGGGAGAAAGGCACACTGATAACATTCTCTGTGCCCGGGGGGGGGGGGGGGGGGACTCCCATATAAAAGTGACGGGGATGCTCGTCGTCTCGTTTAGGGGTCCTAAATGGATTTTGGTCTCACGCCGATATTTTAGCCATCAAGTTAACTTTTAGGGTTGCACGCGAATAAATAATAAAAAAGACCGTCATACTGTGTTGATGGCCTCATTAATACCAGTGATGATTGCAACTTAATTCAAGTCACTATAACTCTTGTTTGTCTGTCTTTTTTAGAATGGTATCTTTTAGCGGTCAAATAAAGCTTGAGCCACGCCCAGATTGGTCTCCTTTAGGGGTTTAATTCAAAATTTCCGACGCGCTAGCATCCCCGTCCCTTTCACAAGGGAGTTCCCCCGGTCTCTGTGTAACACTTACTTCCTTTAATCTTGAATGACGCAAACGAAGAGCTCGACCCATTCCCCGCGACATTCTCAGCTTGCCACTCGTACTCTATACTGTATGTTTGGTTGCAGGTCCGTCAATAACAAAGACCGCTCTTTTGAAGAGGATTTCCGTGACACAACATTCCCGGATGATGACGTCGACAATTCTACATAGTAGGAGGTCACTGTATTACCAGACGCGGTCATAGTCCACCTAACACGGGCGGTGGAAGAGCTTATTTGCTCGATGGTAACATCTTTTGGAACTTCTGGTAAACACTATTAATAAATGCAAAGAGACAATTTTAATTATAATACTAATCGTAAAACAGCGAGAAAAGTTTTCAATCCATGCGCGAGGTGTCTAATTTTGTTGAGGAGAGATGGGGGAGAGAAATGTCGATGAGATTTCTGGTATTGCCATGTTTTTCTATCTTTGTTTATCATAACCTATTGCTGGTCTGCCCATTTAAAATCTGGCAATTTTATTGTCCGTTAGGTTATGGGAGTGCTATAATTATAGCAAATTCGCACATTTAATCCTCTTTCTCGGGTTATTTTAATCCAACATTTTTTTAATTTGCCTTTTGCCTTGCCTTTGCCTTGTCATTGTCAAAATGGAAGCAAAATGCACAGGATAGAACATATTGACAGAAACAGGAAAAGGTCTTTATCCTGCAGTAGATGGACGCGAAGCCTAAACACACTCAAATAAATCAAATAATTTATACTTGACGCATAAATCAAGATAAGAAAGCTTCTTACCTCGTTCACAAATAAATGGAAGCACTTGTGTGCACTTTGACTTCGTCCATGCCCTTTTATGTCCATCAAATGTAGCACACTGGCCAAGAAACCTGGAACGAGGGCCTCTTGACGAACCAATCCAAACGTTGGATGCGTTTCTGCGCTTAGCAAGGTCGCTCATGAAGTTTAAAGCGTCAGAATTCCCAGACACCTTTGCCAGCTGTGCGGATGACCCGTTGCAGTAAACGTACGCTTGGTCCCAGGTCCCAGTTACCGAGCGAGCAGAATGCATGAAGCATGAGTTCTTGTAAAGATTCCAGCCATTGGCACACGATGGTTCACCGGGCTCTACAGACAAAATAATAACAACTAATGAGTTCGACTGTGTCCCGGTGAGCGGGTGGATGGTCTTCTCCCGTTACATATCGCTACTTCCCTGGATGGGATGCTAGTCCATCACAGGTTACCCCCAGCATTGTTGACAGGTTGCCCTGACAATTTGCGGGAACCCATTTATACTCCTGAGTGGAGAGAGACACTGTGAGAGTTAAGTGTCTTACCCAGGACCGCTCGATACGGAGTACAGTCCAGTGCGCTAACCATTAGGTTACCGCGTCTCCCAACAAGTCACCAACCTCATCTATAAATACCGTAAAGCTCTATTTAGCCCCCCCCCCCCTCTCTAATAAGCCCCTCTCTCTATTAAGCCCTCCCCCTTATCTAATAAGTCCCCCCTTTGGAAGTCAGATTTTGTAATAAGCCCCCCCTCTCTATTAAGCCCCCCCATATCTAATAAGTCCCCCCTTTGGAAGTCAGATTTTGTAATAAGCCCCCCTTCTCTATTAAGCCCCCCCTATCTAATAAGCCCCCCCTTTGGAAGTCAGATTTTGTAATAAGCCCCCCTCTCTATTAAGCCCCCCCTATCTAATAAGCCCCCCCTTTGGAAGTCAGATTTTGTAATAAGCCCCCCCTCTCTATTAAGCCCCCCCCTCCCCACCCCTCCTTCCGTCAGGCTGATGTAAATGACTTTTCAACAATATTTTCTGGCGATTCAGTCACTTTGTATTGAAACGTGGTCTTTAATTTTCAGAGCTATCGTCGAGTTAGGGTATAAATGACGTTTCCTTTGTAAGACGGTCATACATAATCCATTTCTTGTTCTGTTTTAGTTAGTGGTGTAATAGTAAAGTTTGAAAAATTAATGTGAATTTTCTTGAAAATTTATGATTTGAAATAAGCCCCTCCTCTCTATTAAGCCCCCCTCTCTAATAAGCCCTTGAGGCCTGAAATTAAATAAGCCCCCCGGGGGCTTAATAGAGCTTTTACGGTACCTATTATTGTGATATGAGTAACCAACCTATCACGTTGACCATCACGTAGCGTCTTATGCCCAGAATCCCCATTCTGCTCCGGAACAAGAATAAAACGCCGTATCATTCATGGTTGCCTTGGTGATGGTAAAGTTAGGCCCAGTGTAGAGGTGCACTTCACGTCCCTTGTAATTCCTTGGACTCTTGTACCAGTACACCAGCTTTTTAGGGCTATCCCTTGGTTGGCATGACAACGTCAAATTTTGATTGGTGTAGACGGTAAACTCTTCAGAGAGATTCATCATTGCTCCTGAGAAGAGAAAACGTTTGGATAACTTTACCAAAGAGAAGAAATTCAGTCGGGGGAACAAATACTAGTTGATGGCAAATCCCGCCTCCGAGACGGGACTATTGTTTTTGGAGTAATGCTCGCGCTACTTTTTGAATTTTTTTTTCGAGTTGCATGAGATTGTGTCACTGAATACCTCTCTCAAAGGTGGTTTTTCTGATAAACCCGGCGTATCACATCGAACGTTCGGAAATCGAACTCAATCAAACTCAATCGAACTAAATCGAACGATTGAGTTCGATTTAGTTCGGTCATCGAACGAAATCGAATTCACAAAAAAAATGTGTTCGATTTCGTTCGATGACCGACAAAAACGAATTCAATCGTTCGATTAAGTTCGATTAAAATTTCGTTCGATTTCGTTCGATATGATACGCCGGGGATAAATAACTGTGCGAGGCCTTTTTTAAAATTTCGTCCAAATTACATTCAAGTTGTTGTTGTTGTTTTCAACATACATTCACACAGTTTCGATCCGCCATTTTGATTACATAATTATATACACACGCACTCAGCGATAACGCATGCATTTCCTCGATTAGGCAGGCGCCACATTGACGCTAATTTAATTTCAAATTTCAGGTTTCCGTTGTCAAGTCCATGATTCAACCAGCTTTATTTTTATGCAATTTTATTTTGGTAAGAAACTATATCCCGCGCTATTGTATTGTTTTTGATGGCCTAAAATCAGATAGATAATAAATATCTTATTAGCTATAGACCCGCGCGGGATACTATGCTTTGTCTCGCGCACGGCCACGCGATACAGGCTTCTTAGAGTGGTACTGGGAGTTTCTTTACCCTATACCCACTCTAAGGAGCCTGTTCCAAGGTTACCAGGCGACTGAGAAACAAATCATTTCAATCATATTTCTTGAATCTCTTCAAGTCGCAGGTTTTCGTCATTTGCACCTATCTTCTATCTTCTGCCATTTCTTTGCCAATATTTTTCGGCAAAATAATTAATTTGTTTGTTTAGTGGTTTTCAATTGAGTGTCGAAATTAATCTGAGCTAATCCGGAAATTGCTTTGTAATTGGTTTAAAAAAATCTAGCGCCACCTTCTCAACCAATCAGATGCAAAACCAAAACCAAAACCAATCGCGACTTGGTCGAGTCGCACGCGTTTTCTCGCGCTTGGCGCTGGTTACGCCGTGTATTTGCTTCAAGTTCTCATTGGTTCCTTGTGTTTTCAGTTTACGTTTGTTGTGAGTGGCCATTGTATATGTAATTGCTTTATTTGGTCGTGCTTTTACGATACTCAATTGAAAACAATTACAATCAAAGCAAACTTACGGTAAATGTAAATCAATTATTTGCTAGATCTGCATTTATTCAAGCCAAGACCGTGGTGATCAGATATTTTGCCTCAGGAAAAGAATACGAAGATTTTGTAACCTAATCATTCTGAGTACGATATCAAAATACTTTATCATCAAGGTCAGTCAGCCCGGCGACTCTGGAAAGATTAAATTTGTTTTCCTAGCTCAGCGTCGTGGGCAAGTTGCCCTAAATTTACTGTTAACCACTTCCGTTGTAAGAGAGCAGAAGTTTTAAACAACGCGCTATTGTGTCACGGCTAGGTCGTCACGCAACTGTATGTATAACTGAATTTATAAGAACCAGAACGTGGTTCGAGAAACTTTCCAACCTCGTACCCTGGGAACGACTCGGATGTTGGAAACTTTCAGCATTTTTTCTGCAACTACGCCAAAAGCCCAGTCAGTTTATCACTCCAATAAGACTTGAAACCACACCAAAGAAGAGCGAAAGGGAGAAAGAAGAGAGGGGAGGAGAAAAAAAGAACTGGCATACCTGATCTTACTGTAGAGCCATTTGCGTAGGAGGCTATGTATACGGATAGTCACGTCTCACCGTACGCCTCTTTGTCACAGACATGTGACAGAGAAACAGGGGAGGAGGGGAGGGGGGGGGGGGGGGGGAACTTGCTCGCAGGCCGACTAGGCTATGTCCGGAAGCATTTCTCGAGTGAAAAGAAAAATCACCGAAAACGGAAGATCACAGTGTTAGATATTCAATTGATATAAAGTATAAACAGGAGAGCGCCTTCAAACGCCCCTGTATGAATTATTTTGTGAACATTCGATGATTTAATCCGGAGTAAAAGCCTCGCTTAGCAGACTCGATTGGCTTAGGTGCCAAATATACGTGTTTCCAGCAAGATATTTGACATATTTATCCGATATTTATACACAAGCTACATATCCCTTGATGATATTAAATGCCTAGAAACAGATATACTTTCCAGTTGGAGGCAATTAGATGGACAAGTTACAACCAAAATACCCATTCCACTTTCCTCTTCGATCCCCGCCCTCCACTATATGTGCTGAGTTTATAAAAGTGCCATTCATTTGAGCTTCCTAATGAAAACGTTTCGGTGTGTGTTTGAGACTACTCAAGCCCTGCCAGCATTAATTTACTACTGTGAACTAATAAGTTAAGCATCTTACCTTCCGATATGACGAAGCAATTCGCTGTGAGGCAATCACGACTGCGAGGTACAGCAAAGCCACTCATTCTGGAATTCACAGCGAGTTTTAAATCTAAAACAGCCTGGGATTTAAGCGTGTAAGCTCTTTTGCTGCCGCTCGCACAATGATAGCGGAGATGTGTGGACCTGGCAAATCTGCCAAAAACAACGGATGAGAGGAAACTCCCGGCGGAAGTCGCTGAAGCTAGAAAAGTGTGGCTGCGACACGGAATCACCTTCGATATATCGATAGCATACAGTGCTACGACGTACGGTGAGTCAAATTGCGACGAAAAAACTGGACAATATTAATGTTTTATCGCTATAGTCAGTTCAGAAGGCTGACGTTTGGAAACTAAATCGCTAAGATACGCCCGCGCCGCTCATAATCAATCCACCAGGTTGAAACTTCCTTTCAAAATTGATAATTGATAACCCCTTATTTGATACTCCGGAAATCACAAGCTTAAAGTGCACGTAGGCGCGAAAAAGCAAAACAGCATGTACAAGGAACTGATCAAACCGATTCGATGACAGCTGTTGACAACCATGACATCCTTCTATTACATGTAATTTTTCAATCGATCAAAGGACGTTTCCGAGTCAAGCTGGCTCTCTATGGCAAAATTTTAGTTTATTCTGATCTGTGCCTGTTGTGATTCGATTCCTTCTCCTAACGTCAACACGTTAGGTGGAGGAGTGGATAACTGGAGAGTCCAAATTTGGACGTTTGGCCAAAAACACCATCGTAAGAGCACTATCATGAGCGTCACTTTAAACATTACTATACTAGTTTAATGATCTAAGATCTAAGAGGAGGATTTTTGGTTTTACTTTTTGAAATATACTAGATCAAAACAACATCCAGATCTATTGCAGACAAAATTGAGCGGCATTTAAACTGATCCTTACGTCACGTCAGCCGAAAACGATCAGTAAAATAAACAATGAAAGGTTTGTTTTTCGAGATCTGTTTTTTATTGTCAATCGGTGGGTCTCGTAATAAAAGCACAAGGGACATGCATGAACGCAAGTAATGCGCGTCCTTGTGTTGTTTTAAAAAATATATTTATTTTATTAAGATATGCTGAAACTTTACATGAGCGTGACGTGATGCCGTGAATGCATGGAAGTGGTATCTTAGGGGTACAACAACACGCCCTTCCTGGGTACCAGAGGGTTTTTTTCTCGTAAGCGTGAGGATCAGAGGCCGAGCGTCATCGTTTTGACCGGGACACGTCCTTGGGATGTATTTTACATTTTACGTACGGGAAGGTATTTATTGCGGCAACTAAATCTTCAATTCTTAGCGCACGAAAACCCTAAAAACGCTCATAAAAACCGCGCACAGGAAAGTTCTAAAAACTCCAAACCTAGCATACACAATGTTTTAGTACATGGACGAATTTCGCAAATATATGGTTTTCAGATGTGCCTATTGGCTGTGTTAGGTTCACAAGGTATTGTGGTAAAATGTACCGCCGCCATCTTTTTCTTACCGTGGATTGTTTATACTGTTGAACTGATGACGTCAATGCGGGTACACGACCGTGAGTGCCGGCATGGCCGATGATATTCAACTGACGTTTTTTTCCTTTTGACAGAATGTTCTTGTTGAGTGTAGTGCGTTACTTTCAAAATATCGTTAAATCAAAAAAATTGTTCAAATTCTCGCCTTGTTTCTCGCTTGTTCTTTTTTCGGGAATATATTTTTTTCTCAAGCACTGAAATATGTTGTTTTTGCCTCAGCAAAATCTTTGAAAAATCACACTCGCGAAATACGCAGTCTCCTAAATAGTAGCCTAAGGTAGTGACACATACCAGGAACATCTAATCACTAGGCGGAAATGAACGATTAAATGACATATGACGTCACAGGAAGCTCAATGGTGCGCAAACCGGAAACTGGTCAAGTAATGACAAGATAGGATTTGTTTGTCAAATAAAACAGTGTTTAATTTGTTTTGTTTTACACACGTATGCCAACTTTTACAGACATTAGCTGAAAGGTCATCTTATCGTTTTTGGGCCACAGCCACTTTTTATCAGCCCATGTTGTCTATATTCGTCGTGCTGACATCCAACTTTCTTCTGCATCGCTTGTGTTGAAAAGATTGTTCACCTTGCGGCTTTTGCAAATGTAGAGATTATTCGATCTTAGATCTCAAGTCACGCAGTGCACTGAGAACGAGATTCCAGAGATTCAAACTCTGGGAACTAACCGAACACCTGGAACAGGTTATTACAACTTCGACCAGCTTCATGCCCCGGCTTCATGAGAGAGCCGGAAGATCAGAACGACTTTAAAATCGAGATTTATCCCATAGCGCGCGCGTGTACAGTTCCCGTCAAAACGTCGACGCTGCCGGCATGACGAATGCAAATGTCTGTCTCAGAATTAATGAAATCCTCATTTACTATACTGAAAACGTAGCTCTTTATGCCGAATAAACAAACTTATAATTGAACACGGATAATGCATTTTCGAGCAATTTGATTGGTTCCCCCTACTCATATACGGTCTCAGAGGCAATACCTTATTTGGAAATGCCGTGAAGTTCAATTTTGTTTGTCTCGGGCAAAAAATGGCGGAACATTTTGGTATTTTTCTATTTTCCTCGGAGAAATTCAACATTCTCCCTGTGTTTTGTATTCGTCTCGGGGAATATTCACTTCGCCTTTGGCGTATAATTGTTAAATATTGCACGCGATTCGAACTCTTATAAAACGCAAGGCCATGAAAACCGAGAGTAGTATTGAAGGTTGCATGTTTGACCGCTGCGTAGGTAGCCGGCCTGCCCCGAGGCGGTCTCTCATCGGGCGCGCTTTCAGGATATGGACTAGTGCACGCAACGATCGAGGGCCCGTCTATTTTCTCAACCTATTGTAGGTTGGGTCCTTCAGTGGCATAACAAGCTTCAATTCCTAGTCCACATGTTTTGCTTTTCGTCTGGAGTTGAATCCTGTAGATAAACATTAGTCTCTTTTATAGATTAAACTAAGCTAGACTGCGAGCAGTCGGTCTTTTTGGCGCGAGCGGAAATGTTATAATTATGCAAATTAGGTGAAAAAACGAGGAGAGATTGGGGAGAGGGAGGGAATAGACCGACTGCGGAGGTTTCTTTGTTCTTTGAATTCCCGTTTCTGAGAAACGGAAAATGCTGATTGGTCGGCTACCTATCAATCTGTCAACAAACTCATCTCTGCGTAATCGGAATAATTTGAGACAAATGTTTTCGCGGGATGGTTTTAGTAGTGTACGGTAATCCGGATTGTAGATCGAAGACTAGAGAATCGAAGCGCAACGTATTTGTGAGGGAAAGCTTGGAGGGATACTTCTGAAGTCTGAACACAAGAGGAAGCCATTTTATTTCCGCGGCCGTAATATTATCTAGCAAACCGATTGCGCTAGCTTTAGTTTACCGTCAAACTCTTTATTTGCACATCACACAACTCTTCGAAGACGATTGCCCTATTTATCTTTTCCTCTGGTTTAATACAGAGACCTTAGACTAACTCTGTTGTTTCCAAAATACTTTGAATAAGCGTCTAAGTAAGTCAAACTTCATCTGAAAAGTTAAAACGTGAGTTTCCTTTCGCTCTATGGTGACAGCTTCCTGTTAAAGTGATCATTTGGGTCAAGGGGTCAAACTGACTTTCAATATATCAGATATATCCAGTCAACGAAACTAACTTTCTTTATCGGTCGAACTGTAGTAAATTTATGTTGGATATGAAGAGTGCAATGTTACGGCTCAGGCGGTTTATTTGATGCAATGAATCCGGGAATAAAACGCCGCAGCATTTCGCAGTATGATCACCACGCAGATAAAATTGTATTGACTCTCACACGACAACACATCAACATTGTATAACTCCGGCCCGGTAATAACTACAAGGTTTCAGGATCCATACCTCTCAAATACAAAATGATAGTTCCTTTCTTCAATTGTTCGCATGTTTCTGCTCGTATATCGTCCAAAAGTTGCCGAGTCAAAATCGTGACAACAAACTTAGCAAACGTATTGACGTTTTGCTGATTTTATAACACACAACAGACCGAGGCACAGAGGCAGCAAAGGTTGAACAAAACCCCGAACAAAACAGACAAAGCTAAGCGCAAGAGAAGTTTAAGCCATGCGATATTTTCGTAACTTCAAGCAGCATCTAGCGCGGTGAAACCATATACGTATACATTTCCTTCCTGTAGTGGCGAACAGCTCTCGTATACAGATCGGATATTATTTTCCCCAGTTATCGGCTTCTTGTGAGGGTTCAAGCTGACAAAATGGATGACAAATTCCCATACGAGACTATTTACCCGAAGCCGTATGTATATACTGCATAAAAACGGCGAAAACAGTTTTCTTTTTCGACACACGATCGTCTCTAGTTGTCGTCTCTCTCCTTTCTTTGCTGGATTACACAACAATATTTTGCCGCGAAAATTGTATCGTTATAAACTGGGCGGAACTATCAATCAAATAGGTGTCAAAGGCGGCAACTTGAAAGATCAAAGATTCCACCGCAGTCTCTTTATTTTTCCTTCTCACCGCGCCCGCGATTCTCGCGGCTCGCGGCTTCGCCGCTCGCCGCTCGATCGCGCGCGTGCCCTAAAAACATTAGGAAAAGAAAGAGACTGCTCGCAGTCTAAAACTAAGCCGTCCGTATCCGCAGATTAGACAGATTAGAGGAAGTGCATTCAATTGTAAAGCCTTTTTTCTGGTTTATATCATCACACTTCAATATTACGGAAACGGTTTCAGTTACTGGCGCGGCATGGCAAGGTGTTACGACTCAAAGAGAGCTAACCACAGACATTTTTTTTAGCCACGGACGGCAACCCTGAGAAGGTGAATGTTCTCGTTTTTGGCGCGCTTTCAACTCCACCGTGAGTTTTTTTTAGCATTTACAATACGGACAAAAAGTCGATAATACCCGCACATGAAGAGAATATTCCACATTCGACTTCCGGTTACCATCCGTGGCTTAAAAGCCGGTGGGGGGGGGGGGGGGGGGGAGGAGGGTGGGCTACTACCATATGTGCCCGCGGGATAGGGTATGGTTTTTGAGGTCCTTAAATAGGGTATCCTTTTTGGTATTGTGATCCTTAGATAGGGTTCCTTTAAATTGTATTAGCTATACAATTTTCAGTACCTAAACGCCCAGCTAAACGACAAAGATATGGTCCGGTTAAAACTGAACGACCCGTTAAAGTATTCACGAAGCGATTAAAAAATAAAGACGATGTTCGGCTTTTCAACAAAACCTGTCATCAAGGTCAAGTATCTCTCACCCAGGATATTATATAAAAAGCATGAAACACACCCAACACAGATTGTTTTTGTTACATTGTTATATTGAATCTGCTAGCTATCAACGTTATTTTTCATTTTTTACAAAAGCAGACTATTTTGCTTACATTGTTAGCCTACAAGACTGCAAAATAGTCGTCAGTATTTTAGCGCGAGTGTCAGGCTGAATACGGCAGGAAAGGGATCTGGAACGAGCGTGAATATTACGAGTGGGATTGGGGGAGTGCTCTTTTTCTCGCCTCCTACGCCCTGCGAACCGCCCTGCCGACCCTGCAGGCTAGCGCTCGCTCGTGGATTATCGGCACTTCGAGCCTCACGATTCGCGCGTCACGCATTCTCGCGTCACGCATCAATATCTCGAGAGAAAAAAGAGAGACTGTTTTGCAGTCCATTGCTAGCTCGAAATAGAAATTATCCTTACTGATTGCCTTACAAATTTCCTAATGATAGTTCTGAGAATTTAGTATTTCATCAAGTCAGTATCCCTTATCAATGTAGTCCAGTTCTGTCACTCTCTCTGTCACGCAACGCTACGCTCTCGCGAGAGAGTTTTTGATAAAACGCCCCGGCGTTAAATCAAGAAAACGTTAACAGTGAAATACTACACGGCAGGTGTCCTTGCCTTCCGCACTCAGTGAAATGCAAAGAATTTGTGAAGAGGTACATTATTCTGTTACCTTAGTAATGGGCCTATAGTATGTAAAAGGGATGGGTTATAAAGTATAGTTCAAAAACACGAGAAGCAGTGTTTTTTCAAAAAAAAGTTTCTGATTCATTGCCTGCACCCTTTTCTCGGGTGTTTCCAAGTTTAATATGCTTTGTTTACATCTTAAAGTCACTCTGACATCTAAATCAGCCCAGTAATAATGTCTTCGAACACGTACTTTTCAGAGTGATATCGGCTCGTTGTAAAATGGTGGTCACGGGGAAGATATAATCAAGGCTCGCTTGGAATTATTTATGTATAATTTGTCAAATATTTCGTTTCTCGGCTTTTCTTTCTTTCTTCTTTTTTTATTTTTACCGACCGACCGACCCACTTTCACGAGAGAGAGGGCGATGGGAAACAAAACATTTTATGGGGATGGCCCTACAGAAACATCTTGTTCTGCTGTGGTTGACTGTTCAATTTCGTACCCAGACTCAACAATCTCCTCGGTAAGCGGGTCGTTGCCAGGTTAGACTCTGGGGAATGGAATTTTGAATCCCAGAAATCTGGGATAACGGCCATTGTTGTGCACACGAGACAGCCAATCAAAAAATTCGATATTTATTCCATTCCCCCAGAGTCTAACCTGGCGATGACCCGTTGACCGAGGAGACGCGTTGACTCTGGGTACGAGATTGTTGACTGTTCTGATAATGATTCAAGCAACGATAACAACGTTGCACCACTTGATGAACATGCGGACGATGTCTGATTCTGGGTCTGGTTTCGCATCACATGATGCAGACCATCCTGCCCTGAGTGTCTCTTTCAGTGTGGTTTTGGAGACTACTATTAGAATAGTTGATTGTTGAGCCGTGTTACACGTGCACGCCTCTTGTCTGTTGGCTGGTAATTTAATGTCTCCAGACATGTCTAATATTCCAATAGGTTTCATATCACCAGAAAGCAAACGCTTTAAGTTCGTTCGTGACCACATGAGAACCATCCTCTGTTTGAGATTAACCTGTCAAACGCATGCTCGTAATCTGTGATTATAATTTCAAAAGTAGAGGAAATTTTTGCGGAACAAGTTTGGCGGGAACATTTCTTTGCCGATCCTGAAAAATACCGCAACAATTTAGTGCCACACGCGGCAAGCCATTCCTTTAAAAGTTACGTCAAAATATATGTACATCAGGATTAATACGAAGCTTTAAATCTTAAAAACTACTAAAAATAATATCAGTTCCTGGACTCTCCAAACCAATTAGTGGCCTTGAAGCAGCAATAGACTGTTTGTTTTCATCCGAGCTGGCTGGCTGTTTTACGTCTGGAGGGCAAAGGTCAAATGGGACCCACGTAGCTTTTTCAGTACGACTGTAGCTTGATTCTGAAAAAAAAACACAACAGGAAACAAAAAGTTAAGATTCTGATAGAGGAATGTACAATGTATCGGTAAACTATTGGCTGGAAATAAAAAGCAAAAACGTTTATTTTCCAAACAAGCGAGCGAGATAGAAGTTTCTTCTGAGATAATCCTCGCACAATCTTCTCTAAGGTCACGTATATTCTGGGAAATTATTCATAAAATAATACATAATTTAGGTTAATGGGAATCTCCCGAACAATTGTGTGGTTCTGCACCTTGTCGATACAAGTTGAATGGAGCATGGATTTCACCAGGGATCGGGGACTTCCATATAAAAGGAACGGGATGATCATCATACCTTTGGGTGTTTAATTCTAAAATGACCATTGTTAGAGTTATCCTGGTACATTTAGGGGCATTAAGCCGGAGAAAAATGGGATCTCCTGAGGAACTAGTTTTGTTTCAGAATTGGTACCTTTTAGGGGTGAAAATGAATTAGAGCCACACCCACCAAGCAAGTTTCTGGTACTCAGGGGGAGCTAGCAGCGAGGCCTGGGACCTAGTATACATGATTGCACATTTAAGAAATTTGGCCGAGCGAGACTAAGTACTGGTTTGTTTAAAATAAACATGGCGGACGATGGCCGACGTGACGTGCGTTTGTGTTCGTTCAGAAATATTTTGGCGATTCCACGTTCAAACATCTATGGGAACGATTCGGTCGCTGTTTAACTGAACTTTGGTCATTGTGGGACACATGGATGAAAATTCCACAGCAAACTCCCGTAGAGGTATGTTTCTCGAATGATCATGCACTGAAGAAAAGAACACTGTGAGATGTCGCTAGCTACACGGATGGAGAGAAACAGAGTGGTTTTCGGTGATTTCATCCGGGAGCGGTATTTTATTCAGTACACCGTTCCACGAAAGCTTTCCGAAGCCATCTGATAATGCTTCCTCTCCGATATTTATTGTGCTCAAAGGCTACGCCCTTCTGGAAATGACAAACCACTTTGAAATGTAGAGTAAAAAGCTGAATAGGCTAATATTAAATCAATGGTGTAAAAAAATTCAATTTAAAAAAATCGTCTCGTTAAGTGGTTTTCGGATCTTCCTGAAAATTGTTTGCCTCCTTCAGTGCTCGTTCGATCAGTCACATTTTTTGTACATTTGCAGGTATTCTCTAGTAAACTTGTGCATTATTTAGTGCCCGGCTTTATTGTGACATTTCCCTTTTCTTGATGGGAAAATGTAGTTGATCCTTAATGATTTGAGCAAACTTTTGCAAAAATTCCTTCGCAAGGAACAAAATGTTAACACACTGCGCTTCCATTTACCATATTTGGTCAAAAAGAATGTTGTTGTGAGCTGATAACGTGTGATTATAATACATGTAAACCAATCAGAAAGCTAGAAATGCAATATAATCGTGGCTGAGTAAATGATAGGTTCGCCATGCGAACTTAATTGTGGGGCTAGCTTATATTTGATTTTGATTCTGTTGTTTCGTTCCATTTCCTTCATTTCTGGATGAACAGCAATTTTGTTTACACATTTATTCAGGGTTAAATGCTAGCGTGACGTTATTCCTTTACATGTATATAAGTTTCAAATGTCTCCGGAATTCCCGGAATACAATTTCTTTATTTCTATATCCCTAACTGATCTGTTCACCAAATCACGGAGTTGCACAATGGATGTAAGTTTTTTATCGGTTTGTTTTGGTTAGTAGGCTTTCCGTATGTTCCAGTTACCCCTCTTTGCCTTATTTCACCTTAATTTGACGTTGTAATTCGTTACAGTTTGTTATCCTGCGTCAATGCATGGTTGACACTAGTGGCCTATAACACTGGGAAATGTAGACAAAATTCAGATCACGTGACACGCCTGGGGACGAGTGAGGTGACAGGCGGCAGTCAAACCCATTGTAAAGTCACGTGACAGTCGGCAAACAAGATCACCCGCACAGTCCTAACACGATGACTTAGTGGGGTCACGCCCCCACAATAAACCATACACCATGAATATCGCGTTTGTGGGATATTTTTTTAGGTATTTCGTAACTACAACAACTTAAAAATTACGATTAAAATTAAAAAAAGTTCGGATCAATATTTAGAAATTATTAGTAGTACGATATTAGAATTTAAAAATTAGTCTAGCTCCTTCTCGTGGCGTGTATTTTGCAGCGATAGTGCATCGAAGTCTATTGTGGAGAATTTTAGATCTTATAGCCATTTAGTGTACAACTAGTGTACAAACTAACCTTTTGTCTTTCCTTTCACTGTCTTTGACTTCTGGAACATGCACTCGGAGTTTGATCTCATTGTCCTTACAGCCAACGGCAAATAGAGGTTGGTTAAGACAAGCCGCCAGACAATATGGATGTGTTTCAATGTCTATAAGGCTAATAAGCACGCCAGAGTTGACATTGAACAATCGTATAATTTGATCCTCACTGCTGCAACAAACAAAATGCTTTCCGTCACTGAGAAACGCACAGTCAATGATGTGTTGATCCGTCAGTAGACTGTGGAGTGCGGTACCTGTTGTTGCATTCAAGATATGTATCCCAGCACCCTCATCAAGTGTTCGCCATGTTACTACAAGATCATCATTACGGGTAATCAAGGCAGACGCATTGTAGCCGCCGCGCTCGGTAATTATGCTTCTCTTCCATAAATTCTGTCGCTTGTTCCATACTGCTACTGTAACAATTATGACATTGGTTATGTCATTATCATTATCATCATACGACGTATGTTCTCTGCTACATGCTACAAATTGAAACTGGCTATTGCAGGCAATGGAAGTGACGGCATTACCCTGCACTGAAGTTGTTAAAACAATCTCAGCACTTGCGACGCTTAAAATGTTCACTTTCCAACAATCGTCATCAAGTTCTGCTAGGCATCCCACGAGATCTTCAGACACAGGAAACAACCTCTTCACAGAATCTAATTCTGAGAAAGTTCGAACACATCTGGACAACTCAAAATCCCGTAACTCGAGTTTGTCGTTACTTGCCAGCAGAAGCACACCTTCTCTCACAGGTACAAGAAACACTGATGGACATTGAAAATCGTGACTATGGCATATCTTCTCTTCGTTATAAACAGTTACTTCAACAGTTACTTCAGCGAATGATGAGTTATCGTCAAACGAGGTATCGTAACTGTCTGTTTCATGATCACTTTATCATCATAAAATATAAACATCATATATCTCACTCCGCCATATATAGCGATACTTTCCATCAACAGAAATTGCCACATGATCGGGTTCACGGCCACTAGAACTGTCCATAAATTCTTCTTCGTCGCATTCTTTTAATTCTCCAAGATTTACCATACACACTTCTTTTGAAAAAGGACTACCAACAAATAAAGAATCTTTGCTAATCAATGAGAAAAAACGGTAAATTCGTAGCGTGAGGCTGAGCAGGAATCTCGGTAGAATTCGGTTCCTCTGGAAGTCGTTCAAATCAAGGAATAGAAATCGCCATTTATCGAGAGACTTAAATTCCAAGGCCACCAATAAAGGTTTATCTCCATTTGATCAAAGGCCGAGTAAAGATACGCTCACCAGTACCCCTCAGTAATAGTGGGTTTGTAATTAAAGCAATGTATTGGCCCACGCCAGAATCCTTTAGGTACATGTAGCCGAAAAGAATTTCTTGGCCTTCAGGGCAGAAATGCATCAATCCACAGGTCCACCAGGGGTTAGCAATCTCGTAAAGTAATTCATAATTCGAATTATCACCTTTATACAAGCCAGTATATTGAGAGCAATCTGAAATTGCCACCATTGTTCCATCAGGAGAAAAGGCAAAGGATGACAAATTCTTCTTCCGCTGAAAACGCATTATCTCTGCTCCTTCTGACATATTCCACATGACAACATGCTCTGGATGGTCAGGGCAATCAGTTAACATCTTCGACTTGTCTCCAGAAAAGGCACATACTGTGAAACTGCAGTTACTTGCGGGATATAGAGGTTTTAGATCTCCGTTAATGGTGAAAACGTCTTTAAGACGTCCTGGTAATACCCATTCACCGTTCGGGTGAAAAACAACAGAACGGTAAAATGACAATGACATATTCTTCTGTTCTCCATTTTCTTCATGGTGAAAGAAATTCCCTGCTTCGCGAAGAGCACATGTTTTGTCAAGAGCCGGAGAACCATATGGCTTCACTGTGAACGCTTCACGCATCCACCGTCGATCGCCACTCTGAAGCGACCACAACTGAATGCTTCGATTGAAGCATTCACATACCATGTAGTCCATTTGTGGTGACACGTCAAAACAAGCCACTAAACTGTCACAATCAAATCGGCCATCAATTTGCAACTCACCGCTATTATCCTCCTTTTTCATGATTTCCATGTATGGTATTTCTGGATACCTGTTCTGTAAAATTAGCGAAGCTTTCGAGGAAAATTCCTGTCCTCCTTCATTTAGGATTGCTTGGAAGAAGTGTTGCGGTTGACGACGCAACACATGTTTGTGTTTTCTCATCACAGACAGTGCGGTGGTCACAGAGCATTGGACAGTCGTGGGCAAGACTTCAAGGTATCGCTGCTTTGTAATCTTTAGAACATCACCAGAGCCAGCAATATCACCAAGGCACAGCTTTGCATACATAAGCTCTAAATCCGTTACATAGTTTCTCTACAAGTTCTTTCATCTTCTGAGGATTTACGTGGTCACCCATCACCTCAAGCATATGCTGCACACCATGTTGCAAGGCATATTTCTCAGTGTCACTAAACTGTGCGCCATGAATACCATTTCGTTTCATAACATCGAGCTCAGTTTCACAAAGTTTGGAAAGAATCTGACAGCCATCCTTCTTGTCCACCGTAAAGTCATGCTGTCCGTAACATGACGAATCTGTCAACCAGTCCTTGACCGACTTGTGAAAGATGTGTAGACGGCCATCTCGAACTGGTAGAAGTGTAGAGATGCAGGAAATTGCCTTCTTCACTTTTCTATGTGAAGAAATTGCGCGGAAGCCGAACATGTTAGAAATAAAACCAAGTGGCAAAGGCTCTTTAGCAGCCATGACAGCAGAAAGGAAACCCAAAAACTTGTCTTCATCGAGCTCCAATTCTTGACGAAATTCCTTCTCTAGGCGTTTGAAATGGGACTGGTAAACGGAAGAAATCCCTAATGGCAAGCTGCTGTCCAAATATTTTGGAGTCAGCAGGGAAGCATTCTTCTCGATGAACTCTACCAGAAAGTAAGCATATAATATTACTCCCTCGGACTTTTCTACCAGTGCATTCAAGATGCCGTCTTGATCCTTGGTTGGTATTACTTGACTCAGCCGCTTTTCGAAGAACAGTCGAATGTCACCTTTGTTGTCATCGTCATTCGATTCCATCTGCAAGGGCTGTAAGTCCTTAAGTCTGTCAGCAATGTTTACTTCCGGTCTAGTTGTCATAAGAAAGCGAATCCACAGCGGAAGCTTGCCAAAGTCGTTTGCAATTACATCGAGCAGTTCATTGCGTCCTTGATATTCACTTTCATCCAGGCCATCTATAACCATTAGGATGTTCCTTCCAGGATCGGTGGCGGTGCTGAGTGGTTCCTTGAAAAGCAAGGCAAATAGCTCTTCTACACCCATGCTGTTGAGTTCCATCCCCAGATTTCTTGATAGCTGTTCCACAAGGGCATTCTTGTACTCTGGTAGTGCCTGACTCAGATGACAGGCCAAGGACTGAAGCATCAACTTAGGTTTCCTGTAACGGGCATTGTTATGCTGACAGAAAGTGGCTCCCTGACAGTCGACCAGCTTCTTGCATTCTTTTGCAAATGACAGCAGAGATGACTGACTTTCCCATTCCTGCATTTCCACTGATCACCATCACTCGGTTTGTGGATCTTCTGTCATCTAGCCAATCGTCAACTTTCTTGAAGATCCACTCACGGGTTCCTTCTTGGAATTTCTCGCATGATATTCAATGTCTCCTTTGAACTCGGCATTCGCTAGGTTTCTGAGTATCTCATCTGCCCTGTCTTTCTCTCTTTGTTTCTTCAAGTTTTCGACTTCCTGTTTGACGTCTTGAAGACCTGCTTGAAGGGTTTCTTGCCCTTTATCAAGCGCTTGACCGGTTTGGGTTTGGGATTGAGATAATACTTCCAGCTTTGAAATGTTATCCTGAAGTGTTTTGTGGTCTTCTAGTTGGGTCTGACGTGCTTCGTTGATAGCTTGATGGGTTTTTGTTCTCGACCTGATGAACTTTTTGCAGCTTAGAAATGCTGTCTTTAAGGGTTTTGCGATCTTCTAGCTGGGTCTTGTGTATTTTCTCAACATCTTGTTGTGTTTCAGTCTGACATTGGCGTATGTCCATCAGCTTTGACTTGATATCCTCTTCACTGTCAGCCCCAGTCAAGTAACACGTCAAGATAATCTTCCTCTCCACAGTGCTCGGCGTCCAATCTGTCTATTTCCTTCTGATCCAACCCAAGAGAAACAAGAACAGCACTAATTTCCTGCCACAGAGAAGTAAAAGTTGGCGTAGCGACACCAGTGCTTGATACATGACCATACAACTCGTTGCGGAAAAACTTAATGCGAGCAAGGTTTGCCTCAAGAGATGTGTCACCAGGGACTGGCTTAGTGTGCCAACCTGAAGGGGGAGGGGATAGTCCACAAATGTTGGTCAGAAGAAGGAATAAAAGAGTGATGTCAAATGTTTTGGAGTCGGGTGTGGCTCCAGGAGGTGGGAACAGCTGGTCCCACTGTGGTTTGCGTAAAACCCTTTTCTTTAAGAGATTCGTCAGGATATGAGAGGTTGCAATGAGATCAGCAAACCAGAATTGCGGGAGGATGATAATAATCAAAAACATTCCTCAGAACTGTTGTTCCACCATCAATGAGAAGTCTGCTGAGCTTGGCTCCATTTGTCTTCTCTGCACTGCTGGCTAGGGGTGAAGGTGCAGCAGTTGCCATTCATTCACTCAAGGTGTTCCAGCCATGCCAGATATGCACAGCAGTTGTATACCTAAATTGGTAGGCAATATCACTTGCATCAGTGGATACAATTGTTATATAAATCAAAAATTTAAACTGCCTTTTGTCACCTAAATCCTGATTACTTACTAATCACAGGTTGTCCTAGAAGCCGCAGATGCCAGAAACACAAGATCCTGGTATTACTGAATGAGTTTGAATAATGCAAGCAGTCTTAAAATGATTTTCAGGTATCCAGACATTCTACAATTGAACCCCGCTTATTCGAACTCGGTTTATTTCGAATTCCCCGCTATTTCAAACTAATTGTGGTTTCCCTTGGCCTAAAAATCAACCCCGTTTTTTTCGAACTCTATAATTAAAAAAAAGTTGCTGGACAAACATCAGACGGCGTCAGAACACAGCTGGAAGCGCACTGAACTTTATTTATAACCTTTTTTATTGCACTTACAGTAGAACTTCTCGTAAGCGACCACCCAAAATGTCAAGCCTAGGTGGTCGCTTATGGGAGGTGATCGCTTATGGACCTGTCATTATTTTAGCGTGGGGGGGGGGGGGGTGCACTATATTTTGGGGGGAGGTTCACTATTTTTTTAGCGCCATTTTGGGGAGGGCCATTATGCTTTAAATTGCATTTAGGGGAGGGTCATGATATTTTTAGCCTAATAATATAAATCTCAAATGATTTTCACATCAAGTTCTCCTTAATTTTGAAAGACGTCCGTCCTTTTTCGTTATACACTGATTTGTTTTTTAAATATCTGAGTGGTTGCTGATCAGCTTGGTTGCAACTTACATTCCAAGTAAATCCTAGTAGTTGTCATTTGGACAAACCATGGGCCACCTGTGGGCTCTTCTGGTGAGAAGGGAGGGGGAAGGGGGGCTTGAACATCCCGATTCCAGTACATTATTTTACTCCACCCCTTGCTTATTGGCTTCCGCCTCTTTGTGTTTTGTAATTCATAATTTTGGTGGTTAAAAATATTTTACCACTGTGACAGCAACAAGCAACACGTAAGTGGCACTTGTGTTGGGGACCTGGGTACCAGAACATTATACATGGGGATGACCCCACATTTTGTCTAAGTGGGAGAGACAGGGGCTCTGAACTTCCTGCTTATCACTACATTTTACTCCCAGTTCCCACCCTCCCTTGGTCGGGTGGCTTCTGCCTCTTTGTGCTCAAACTATTGTGAAACATTACAAGATGGTGCGACATTTTGTCCTAATACTCCGGATTCCTGCCCCGCTTCCCCCCTTTCTGTTCCCGCCACAGGGACGACTTCCCACCCCCTTTATTCCCAGGTTCCCGTCTCCCTGCCCCCATGAGTGACATGAGTGACATTTCCCCTTTGCCCTACCCCTACTTATACTTGGCCCCCGACCATGCCGACTAGCTTGGCTCAAGTTGAAAGTAATATCTCGTTTACTTTTACTTTCTTCTAGTACCTTCTAACAGTCTGAAAATCGGCTATTTATTAATTCAAAAGAACACCGAAAATCCTGCTTCCTTGGGGCTTTGCTTGGCTTTCTCCCCCACCCCCGACTTCCCCCAGTTTCCCGCGTTCAAGCTTGGAACGCCTGGGGAAAATTGACACTTGATCCGTTGGTAATCGAAGAGTTGTTCGGTCAGAAATTACACAACCCGGGTTGTTTTTGGAGGAGAAAAACGCTCAAACAAATCTCTAGTAAATACGGACGTGTCTATTCTTCTCAGCGGCTCAGTTTACGATAGTTCCTAATTGCAAGCATGTTTCTGTTTCTTCTTTCTAGAAAAGCCGAGGGCTTGCGAAAAGATGGCCGAAAAGTCACAGGAAGCCCAAGCTAAAGATCCCGGCGTATCACATCGAACGTTCGGAAATCGAACTCAATCGAACTCAATCGAACGATTGAGTTCGATTTAGTTCGGTCATCGAACGAAATCGAACTCACCAAAAAAATTGTGAATCGAACAAAATCGAACGTTCGATTAGTTCGGTCATCGAACGAAATCGAACTCGCACAAAAAAAATTGCGAATCGAAATAGAACGTTCGGTTTTTTAGCTCTTGATTATCAATACATAATAGATTCAGGCTCCATCTGCCCTTTGGGTCATTTACAGGACTGAGTTGCCTGTCACAGTGTGCTAATGAGACCCGGGATGACCATCAAAGAAATATTAATCGTTCGATTTAGTTCGATTGAGTTCGATTAAGTTCGATTAAAATTTCGTTCGATTTCGTTCGATGCGATACGCCGGGAAAGATAAGAAAACAGCGTCACGGTATAATCGGTATTGTGTTAAAACGGCTGGATTTATAAGGGTTTGTATGGGAAACGCAACGGTTATGTTTTAGATTAAATAATAAAAATCGAATGTTTTGCGAATAAAAACAACTTACCGATCCTTACCCTGTTGTTGTGTTGTATTCTTTGTAGTTTGCCCGCTTCTCAGGCCGGTTTCAAGCAATTTCGGCGAGTTATCGTTTTGCGATGTTTCCTTTACTGCTGCCCGCACAGGGCAGCCTCCTATTTTCTGTCTGAGACTCGATTTTGCAATTTCTGGATTTCTGGTGGATGTTTGTTAGCAGTACCCAGTCCCCTCCGCGTCTGAAAAGTCTGATTGGGGACGAGTATTTCTATTGTTGTTTTGCATGCTCGAGAAGAGGCGCCCGATTGTTGTTTTCGGGCGTTGTTTTGTGCGCTCGGGAAGAGAGTTTTGAGACGCTCGTTGTTTTGTGCGCTCGAGAAGAGAGTTTTGAGACGCTCGATTGTTGTTTTCGGCTGTTTTTAGACGCTATTGCACGAAAGGATCTTGCGTGACATTGTTTTATTACAAGGCCGCTTGTTTCCAGGGTACAACATAAACTGACCTTTGGGTCTTTAGCTTCTTTATAAACAAGCCTGCATTGTTAGCAGGTTAGTACTCCGTAACTAATACCAAGTTCATTCCTGCCTTCCAATCATATATATAACCTTCTCGAACCTTCAAATAGTAGTTTATTAAAGGGACACTGTCCCGGTATATTTGCTCAAAACTGTTATAAATGCATGAAATGGTCCCTAAATCTATGAAATAACAACTTAATAAACTCTAACTAAATGATAAAAAGCAATTTCGTCAAGAAATTCCATACTGCAACAAAATTTTTGCAAAATTTAAAGATTTCCAAGCCAAATTTGAAACTTTGAAAAACTGACATCCTGACGTTTTTTCAAAATCCATATTGCAATCCATTTCCATCCTCGCTGTCGTTTGTCATCCTCACTTCCTAATGGGTTCCTGTCATTTGTCGAGTGCTATTCTACAGAATTAAACCATTATTGTTCAACTTCCTATGATCTAGATATGTTTCTGAGCTTCCCCAAATCATGCTAAAATCAGGACAGTGTCCCTTTAATGCAGAAGAACAACGAGAAATAATAATAAACTAAAATGATTGTGAAGATTTACAAACGACAAACGCAGACAATATTACGCTATGTATAAGAACAAAGCTCTGCAGTTCTCATTTTCAAGATTTTTTTAACATTTCAGTGCTACACAAAATTGATTGTTCTTAAAATGCCCATGGCTGGCAGTTTTGTGTTCATTTTGAGTCGATAGCTAGAGACTGGGACGCCAAGTTGAATTCATTTTAATCCGAAGGGGAAACTATGATCACATGACCAAGCGAAGCAGAAATGCATCAATCAATCACTCACAGCGCTAACAAATTCGCTTCGAAGCTTGTGAGCTTAATTTACAGTACATTGGTAGCTTTTAGGGCATACTTTTACCCGGCCCTGAAAACAGATTTCCGATCGACGGTCTTTCACTTCAGCTGATCATCACTAATGTTGTTGTATCAGTCAGTGTATGTACTGTATGTATGAAAGGGTCTACACGAGTAACTACTATAACAATTACTACAACCCTAGTTTGAAAAGCCATGCAATATTTCATCAGTAACTTACAGATTCAATCCAACTTGGCTGCCTCGGTAGCTCTCGGTGTGCAGAGAAAGAAAGAGAGACACGCACACAGTCAGACAGATTCGGTATTCGGTTTCGATTTCTCTCAGCCCACGTCTCGTGATAAGCGAGCACATGATCGGAGTCACGCAAAAATACAATTGTACGTACACACATGGAGACGGGGGAGGGGGTGGGGGAGAGGTACAAGTATGTGGCGTACCGGATTTACTCGAAAAAGCGCCGCGGCGCTTATAAATGTTTCGACTTTGCGGCGCTTAATCGGGGGCGGCGCTTATTAAAAACTTCTAAAAAAACATTTGCGAATAAAACATAACTAATCGTTTTTCTTTTCTAAAAAACAATAACAACAACATAGTTTAACTAGTCTATCCACTGTCTCCGTCGCGATCGGAATCGATGAGCTGCATCGGGGGCGGTTGGTTTAAAACGAACCATATGGTTTTTGTATTTTACTTTAACACTCTTCGAATAAGCGTCGCTCTAGAACTCAAGTGCTCCGAATAAGCGCCATGTTGTTGTCGAGGGTCGCTTATTCGAGAGCGGCGCTTATAAATACTGTACTTTTGCTCTCAAGTGCGGCGCTAATATATTCGGGGGCGCGGCGCCTTTTCGAGTAAAATACGGTACGTTAATTACACGAAGTGTAATTCACACTAATTTATCTGTTTCGCTTGTTTCTGGGTTTACAAGAACTGGCGCCTAATAGGAAATTTGTAAACCGCGTATAACTGCTATTGCTCATACAACTAAAATACGACTGATGCACATTGCGAGGGTTTTACAAATCCCTCAGTAACTTAGTAAGGTGGTTGTTGTACAAAACATATTTTTCATGAATTTTGCAATTTCCTCAACGTGATTGTATAATGACTGATGTCATATATCAGAGGACATTGTAAATACTAGCGACGCAAGCACAAGCGCAAGCAACATACGCAGACGCAGTAACGAGTTGAAGATTCCCGAAATAACTTGGTGACGAGTGAAGTTTTTTTTTTAATATTTCACGAAATTATCAAAACCCATAATTCCACGCGATTATGAACATTTCTGACAAAACACAGCTCAAATTAATTATTTTAGAGTTGAACAAATGGTTATTTTGCAACTGAGTTAATATTTTAAACGTCTCATGCATCTGCTGTCAACTTGTCGGATCGGATGTCGAACGCGGAAGTAAGAAGCTATGTCACGATATTGTATGTTATAAGGAGCTATGTCACGATATTCTTATAAAGAGCTATGTCACGATATTCTTATAAGAAGCTATGTCACGATATTCTTATAAGGAGCTATGTCACGATATTCTTACAAGAAGCTATGTCACGATATTCTTATAAGAAGCTATGTCACGATATTCTTATGAGGAACTATGTCACGATATTCTTATAAGAAGCTATGTCACGATATTCTTATAAGAAGCTATGTCACGATATTCTTATAAGAAGCTATGTCACGATATTCTTATAAGAAGCTATGTCACGATATTCTTATAATAAGCTATGTCACGATATTCTTATAGGAAGCTATGTCACGATATTCATTTAAGAAGCTATGTCACGATATTCAGTTAAAGAGCTATGTCACGATATTCAGTTAAGGAGCTATGTCACGATATTCAGTTAAAGAGCTATGTCACGATATTCTGAGTTAAGGAGCTATGTCACGATATTCTTATATGGAGCTATGTCACGATATTCAGTTAAAGAGTTATGTCACGATATTCAGTTAAAGAGCTATGTCACGATATTCTTATATGGAGCTATGTCACGATATTCAGTTAAGAAGCTATGTCACGATATTCTTATAAGGAGCTATATCACGATATTCTTATCAGGAGCTATGTCACGATATTGTTATAAGGAGCTATGTCACGATATTGTTATAAGGAGCTATGTCACGATATTCTTATAAGGAGCTATGTCACGATATTGTTATAAGGAGCTATGTCACGATATTCTTATAAGGAGCTATGTCACGATATTCTTATAAGGAGCTATGTCACGATATTCTTATATGGCGCTATGTCACGATATTCAGTTAAGAAGCTATATCACGATATTCTTATCAGGAGCTATGTCACGATATTGTTATAAGGAGCTATGTCACGATATTCTTATAAGGAGCTATGTCACGATATTGTTATAAGGAGCTATGCCACGATATTCAGTTAAAATGCTTGTCAAAAATCCCCGGAAACTCTTAGTACACTTCACATTTTGCCTCCCCCTCCCCAATCCTAATACAATGCTGAGTTTTATCCATCCAACCTTGGGACAATATTTCAACATTGTCATGGGGAGGGCACGGCAAATAGAATAATGACTTTTCACTTCAAACAACAGGACTTTTAATGAGCATTGTATGCCCGGGTGTATGTCACGATATTCTTTATAAGGAGCTATGTCTTTAGGTCGTATTGCAATTATATACAATTAATTTTACCTTCTCGAACCTTCCAATAGTAGTTTAATAACGCAGAAAACAACAAGAAGTAATAATAAACCAAAAACAAAATTATTGTGAAGATTTACAAACTACAAACGTGACAACAATGCTCTGCAATTCTCATTTTCAAGATTTTGTGAACCTTTCAGTGCTACAAACAATTTAAAACTCCTGTTAATGCCCATGGAATTAACATATTGAGTCATTTTGAGTCGATAGGTTGAGTCTTGGACGCCAATTTGAATTCATTTGAATCCACAGGGGAAACTACGATGACATGCCCAGGCGAAGCAGAAATGTCAGAAATGCATCAATCAATTCCAGCAATAATGTCTATCTTAACCTGTAAGCACTAACAAATTCGCTTCGAAGCTTGTGAGCTTTACAATGCATTAGTAGCTTTTAAGGCCTACTTTTACCCGGCCCTGAAAACAGATTTCCGTTCGAAGGTCTTTCTCTTCAGCTGATCATCATCATGTTGTTGCAAGGAAGTCTATATCAGTCAGTGTCTGCACTGTATTTTTATATGAAAGGGTCTCCACGCTACTATAACAATTACTACAACCCTATTTGAAAAGCCATGCAATATTTCATCAGTAACTTACAGATTCAATCCAACTTGGCTGCCTCGGTAGCTCTCGGTGTGCAGAGAAAGACACACAAACAGTCAGACAGATTCGGTAGAGATTCGGTTTCGATTCCTCTCAGCCCACGTCCCGTGATAAGCACATGATCGGAGTCACGCAAAAATACAATTGAACGTACACACGTGGAGAGGGGGGAGGGGTGGGGGAGAGGTACATGCATATGTGGCGTACCGGATTTACTCGAAAAAGCGCCGCGGCGCTTATAAATGTTTCGACTTTGCGGCGTTAAATCGGGGGCGACGGTTATTAAAAACTTATAAAAACCATTTGCGAATAAAACATAATAATCGTTTTCTTTTTCTGAAAACAATAACAACAACATAGTTTGACTAGTCTATCACTGTCTCCTTCGCGATCGAAATCGATGAGCTGCATCGGGGGCGGTTGGTTTAAAATGAACCATATCGTTTTTGCATTTTTACTTTAACACTCTTCGAATAAGCGTCGCTCTAGAGCTCAAGTGCTCCGAATAAGCGCGATGTTGTTGCTGGGGAGTGGGGGCGCTTATTCGAGGGCAGCGGTTATTAATACTTTTGCTCTCAATTAGTGCGGCGCTAATTCGGGGGCGTGGCGCCTTTTCGAGTAAAATTCACGCTATGTCATGAATACGAATTTATCTGTTTCGCTTGTTTCTAGGTTTACAATAAAATGAAATTTGTAAACCGCGTCACTGCTATTGCTCATACGACTAAAATTACGACTGATGCACATTGCCAGGGTTTTTACAAATCCCTCAGTAACTCAGGAAGGTGGTTGTTGTACAAAAAATATTTTTCATGAATTTTGCAATTTCCTCAAAGTGATTGTATAATGACTGATGTCATATATCAGAGGACATTGTAAATATATGTAACAGGATCTCTTAAGCCTGGTTTTCACAAGCGACACAAATGCACAAGCAACATACGCAGACGCCCGTGGTGGGGGGGGGGGGGGGGTTACTTCCATATAAAAGTGACGGGGGTGATCGTCGTACCTTTTAGGGGCTAAAATTCGTGGTTTGGTACCGCTTAGGGTGTTAAAATCTAAAATTTCTACCGTTAGAGTTATTCCGGTACCTTTTTGGGTATTTTGCAGGGGAAAATATGACAGGAACTAGTTTTGTCTTAGAATTGGTACCTCTTAGGGGTGAAAACGAATTCGAGCCACACCCACAAAACAAGATTTTGGTACCTTTTAGGGTTCTTTTCAAAATTTCCCACGATCACCCCCGTCACTTTTATATGGGAGTCCCCCCCCCCCACCCCGGGCGCAGACGCAGTAATGTGTTGATCATCAGTGCCTTTTGTTTAGGACAAATCAACACGTTACTGCGTCTGCGTATGTTGCTTACGCTTGTGTTTGCGTCGCTAGTGAAAACCAGGGATTTTAAGTTTAAAGTTTTCAATTACAAATTGCAAAGGTCAATGTAATAAATTCCGGTCTCGACGCTGAATCAATCTATTTAAACTCAACAAACAGTTAACACTTTGTAAAAGGAGCTACATCACGAATGGCGCATCTTGAAAAATTGGCCAATTTTTCAAGTTCGCCGTTCGAAATCCGTCTTAATCTTCTCCATCCTCAAACATCCCTGTTCCTTCCTGTTTGGTTTATCATTCAACCTCTGGTGTTTTTCTACTTTAGTAAACTGTTTATTTGAGGTGGATTTTGCACTTCGCAAAAATTACTAGTCAAGTATCATGACATAGCTCCTTTAACATACCGTAAATTGCCGTTTATAAGCCCTAAAGATCTTACCCTGCGAGCAGTGGTTTCTCCTACGCCGAACGCTACGCTACGAACGTAGCGTTCGGCGTAGGAGAAACCACTGCTCGCAGGGTATTAGAGACCTTAGATTAAAAGAAACACGAATGAAAGAACGAATAAATACCTTTATTTAAGTGTCAATGTATAAATAGCAGTAATGAAATTACTAAATGTGGACATTCTAAAAGGAAATTCTATCTAATATACTAAAATGATAAACATAACTATCCAAATTGTTACAATGCTAAAATAAGTTTAAAAGAATGCTAAATAATTTAAGAATGCAAAAATTATCTAATTGCTAAAACATATACATAGTGTGTATTAGAGCGGATTCAATTGAATGTCGTAAAACCAAAACCAAAGCAATTACAATGGCCAATCACAAACAAACGTAAACATCACAACAAACCAATGAAAACTCGAAGAAAAAAGCACGTGATCAGCGTCAAGCGCGGGAAATCGCGTGTGACCCAAGCAGCGATTGGTTTTGGTTTTGCATCTGATTGGTTGCGGTGGCGCGAGTTTTTTAAACCAATCAGAGAGCGTAGTAAAGCAAAACCAAAGCAATTCCAGATTACTTTCGACACTCAATTGAAAATCGCTCTATATGGATAAAATTACACCTAAGATCATTATATATATTTCGCGTTTAATTAAGAACTGATCCTTATAGTTGGTACAGTAATTATCGCTCGTCGTATAATTTTTTAAAGTCTAACTAACGAATATTTTGTCTGAAGGATAATATTAATGTTGGCAGATCTCTAATGTGTTTCGGTAATATATCCCATAATTTATGACCAGTGTATCTGATTGAGTGTATTAAATCTGCGGTATAACAAATTCTTTGTTACGCAAAGCATATTTAGTATCAGTAAAAACCCCGCATATACGAAACTGTGGATTAAGAGCCTGCAGGCTGAAATTTGGCAAATTAAACCCCCAACATATAAGAACCACTTCAGCCCGACAAATGAAGCAGGTTCTTATTTGGAAAAATTAGTAACTCAGAAAACACAGCCTTAGACCAAAATGCGCTTTGGAGGTCCATAATCACAATGTACAGAATAAATGTGATTGCCTATCTACTGATTAAATACATATACACTACACTTCTATTAAAATACTTTTATGGCCAGCAGCAAGCAGTATTTACCCTGTCAAAATAAGAACATATAAATAGCCTAATGTCTCACTAGACATCCAATATATAAGAACCATTTCAGTCTGCCTTGAAAAAATAGGTCCTCTGGGCAGCTAAGCAATAGACTTGAGACAAGAGAGGATTGATGCTAAGAGATCTAAGAGAAGCATTCCGCCATACATGGGTCTCTCCCAATGATAATTTTTTCAAATCTATTTTTAACTTTCAGTCCATAGCTGAGCTATTTAAGAGCGCTACCTGATTGCTCAGTTCGAGTAACGTTATTTCGGAGCCTCGATCAGAAGGGAATAAAAAATTCAAAGCATGGCGCGAAACTATTAATAGATTTCAAAAAATAATCATGGGGCACGAGGAATCCTTCTCTTAGATCATCCTCTCTTGCTTAGGACTAATATTGTTCTTAACTTTGTACATAAGCATAGCTAGCCATATCTTGTTCTCGAGAAGGTTCCATTGAATATGTGTAGAGCCTTTTGTATATTACCGAGTGTGTAGTGTTCAAAATGTCACAACTGACCATCATTTCGTGGACTCACCATGCTGCTGTTAATTCAGTTTAAAACGTTTCAGTGTCAATAACAGTGACATTAGTTCTCCACCAAGAAGAGCACTTGAGAGCTCAGTCTAGAACGTTAGAGTCCTCCAGTAACATCTCATTGGGGGCTATCCAATTCACTTCCGTTTGGTCATTGGACCTGTAACAGATAGAGGCATGTAGTGACAAATCCAAACAAAAAATCACCATGTGTTGGTGTCCATGAGTATTGGAATGGTTGTCAAAGTAATAGTCAAGAGAACATCTTAGCTGACTGCTTACTTTGGTTGTAGATTTCAGACTATCACTGATACCGTAAATTCCGAAAATAAGCCCCTCCGTATATAAGCTCCCACGTTCGAAGCATATAGTACCCTAAAGAAACATATGCAAACAAAATAGGTCGAAAGACCGAATTTAATTTTTTAATGCAGAACGGCAAATGTACAAATGTCACGAACTATAGAGTGGTACCGTAAAGTGTGACGTCACAAAGTTGCAAATTATTTTTATCAAGCCTCAAAATCCCATAATTTGATAAAGATTGCTACTGTATGATCAGCCACAAAGGTCAATTTGTTAGCACGAATAGAACAGAAGATATAGAGGTTCAAAGTTTGGTACCGTCCCATACAAACCTCTCTAATTTTGCGCCTGTTCTAAACTGAAGGAAACAGATGCAAAATTAGAAGAGTTTGTATGGAGAAATTAAAACCTGAAGTGCCCATATCTCGGCCACAAATGGCTAATGGAGCTAATTGTTGGCCAGTGGACGTTTTTTGGCATGCTTTCTCCGAATAACTGATCAAATTTCATAATTTCGCAAATGTAATTTTTGTGACGTCATAACTTTAGTACTCTGTTGGAGTCGTGTAGGCCTGTCACCATTTTATTCGAAGCCCCTCAAAAACAGTCCTTTGAAAAATATAAGCCGCGGGGCCTATTTTCGTAATTTTACGGTAGTTGGTGAAAAAGACATAAGATAGTCTTCTTCTTTGCAGTCTTTCGATACGCGTATTGCTCCTGTGTCTATTTTGTCCTCACTTTTCGGCAGTACCCCGAGAAAATGCACGTACGTTCTGTTAACGCACTGCTTAAAAAAAGAAACAAAAACATAACAAGCGGAACCTCAGGCCTGAATATATATTTCCGAACATCGGCAAAAAAGTCCTCGTTGACAATTTTTGTTGTGCTCACAGCACGACTTTAACCACGTAAATAAGGTTTCCGTGACATCACAGCAGTTTAATTCAGGCAAAATATGTCATAGAGTGTAACTATGGAGAAAACTGGCGTGAAAATAAATATGAAGATTAGCGTAAGCCATATTCAAGATATGGCGGGACAATGATGGGAAAAATATGTACTAAGACTTAATTTGGAGTTGTTCGGTGTTACGAGTTTTTAACATTTTTGGCCTTTTGAAAGGTTAGCTCCAACTCCTTTTTTCGACCCTTATTACCACAAAAAACGCTCGTAAAATATAATACAATTAATTCCTGCAGAAGAGTCATTACGCGAGTTACGGTATTAACTTTCTTTTTTTGTCATAGAGAGTATCATTAATGAGATATAATAAAGTAAAGTTAATTTTAATCAACTTTTTTTGCTGTTGTACATAGATGTTGTCGCACAATGGTGCTGGAAATATTCCTTTGTAATTGACAGTTTTCGACTAATTTGCAGTTAAGGTCATTCCATCGAAATAGAACTTACAATAGATTTTCATTCAAATTTTGCCTATTGGTTGTTTATCTTATGGGAACTTAAATTTTGAAATAAAAAAGGGGGGTCCCGGTATTCGTTTAGGAGCAGGCGGACCTTGTATATACCCCATAATTCCTTATAATATCAGCTTCCAGAAACGTTTTTATTAGCTAAGTTCACGTTTCCGGTGATTATTTATTATTCTGCAATAGAAAATTAGCCTATATTTATTTTATAGAAAGAAGGTGATTACTAGACTCAAAATACGAGAAAAATTGATAGGTCACCGTACTCGTTTACGAGAAAATGACGATTTATCTCTCTGGCGAGCTTAGCCGTATAGGAAAAGCCGCCATTTTCTTTATGCGCGCGCGCTAATTACGTGTGAAATCATGCGCAGTAAGGATGCGCAATGCAATATTAAGGAATCACCTTAAGGTACGTAACAAACATACACAAGGTAGGTACCTATCGTAAAGGGGATGATATAGAACAATTTACATGAAGACATTTCTAACCTTTCTTCTCTTCGGCGTCCTCGACTCTTGGCACCTCCACATGGATAAATTTCAATCTGGCTCCCGATAAACCAATGGCAACGAGAGAGCTGCCCAGACAGGCTCCTAAACTGCAAGGTCGCTCTCCAATGTCTAGAACACTTAGCAGATCACCAGACTTGACGTTAAACAATCTAAGGAAGTTGTCTCCACTGCAGCAAACCAGAGACTCGCCATTAACAACAAACTTGCAGTCAACAATGTCATCGCGGTCTTTGAGCATGGCGTAGCGTGTTTCTCCGGTTTTTGCATCAATAATGTGTAGGCCAAAGCCTGAAGAGAGGGATGCCCACGTGACAACAGACTCTTCTTTAGGAGAGAACAAAAACTGTGGCGCAAAAGGTTTGTCGTACAGTTTCGTGCTTCTTTCCCACACATGCTCATGGGAGTTGTTGTTTCTTAAACTAAATGTTAACTTTTCTATATCGAAGAGGTTATCGTCTATCTCCTCACTGGTACAGACTAGCAACTGGTTCTGACTATTGCATAATACAACCAGTGGTGTATTGTCATAATCACAAACCCTTGTCTTGACAGATGAAACACACTCTCCACTGCTAACATTTAAGATGTCCACAACAAGCATACCAAAAGCGGCAGCCTCCATCATCATGGTAAGATATCCAAAATCTAGTAATGAAATGCCACTGAAATCTAATGAAATGTCTACATCTGATGAGTCGTCTACAACTGATGAATCGTCTAAGTCTAAAGAGTCATCAAAATCATCTAGTTCAATTGAATCATCTAGTTCTAAGTAATCATCTTCTTCTGATGGGTGACCGAAATCCGATAATTCCTCAGGCGTTAATCTACGGCAACTCGTTTGGCAAGCTATTAGCTCATGTGACATGCGAGTAAGCTTTTCAGCATCCTTTACATTGGGAAGAGATCGGATACACTCGGACAACTGAAAATTCCACAGCTCTGGTACTTTATGCTTCATGCATAGTACAACACCTTCCTTCATTGGGACAAGAGTCAGTGATGGGCAAGTGAAAGTCTTTTTCACCAGGAGTTCTTGACTTGACATTCTGAATACAGTCACAGGTACCTCCCCAGCACTTTCTTGGTCTGAACTAATGGAATAAACAGCATCTCCTTCAAAAGAAAACACAACTTCTTCGACAACTTCTCTGGTGGAAGCCGAATTCACTTCATTTAGAAGGTTAACACTTACTGCGGCGACGAAATTAAAAGATGGGCTACCAATCAATGCTGTTTTCTTCATTTAGCATCTTGTAGAATCCTTCCCGTAACATTGGAAAAAACCCTGCGCACATTTTTGACCCAGGAAGACAAAAGCGCCTCGTGGAAAAATTGTTCTCTCGTCAGAGCCCTTGGCTCAATGGGCCACAAGACGAAGTCTATTTTAGGTAAATGTCGATGGCCACCTGGATCAAAAAGATCTTTTGGGATATTACAAGGGATAAATGTTGGTTCGCGACCACCGACTGGCACCCAACCATACTGATTACATCCAAGGTCTTCTATCATAAAGCGAAGGTAGCCACAAACAAGGATCTCATTATCTGGGGTGAAGTGCATCAATCCACATACTGCATTTGGTACCCCGAACAATCTCCGCACATGACATTTGTCCACATTAAGAACAAAGATTGAACCAGTCAAGTCAGCCACAGCAACTAGTGACCCATCTTGGGAAATCGCGAAAGATGAAATAACATCATCCCACTGTATACGCCTTAGCGCGTCGCCATTTTCCATACTCCACAAAACTATTTTCTTAGGATCATCAAAACAGTCTGTTAAAATTACTCTCCTATCTCTAGGAAACGCACAATGTGAGAATGTGCATTTACTATTTGGAAAGAGGTCATTATAGTCTCCACTAAGAGTGTAAACACTTCTGACGCTTCCTGGTAGGACAGACTTCCCACTTGGATGAAAAACGACTGAACGATAAAAAGTCAAAACTTTACCATTTATCCCACAATATGCACCTCCATCTCTACGTGTATCACCATAACGACTTACAGCGTCAAATGTTCTCTCCATTAACGAGGGCCGACTCCATTCCCTGTTCCCAGTTTGAAGAGACCACAAATGAATTGTTTCATCTCGGCATTCACACACCATGTAGTCCATTTCAGGTGAAACATCGAAACACGCCACCGTATCTGAACAATAGAAACGGGCTTGAACTAATCCAGTCTGTTCTTCCTTGTCTGCGTATTTCATGTATGGAATATTTGGAAGCTCGTTTTCAAGGATCGTTGCTGCTCTACAAGATAGCTGAGGACATCCTTCATTGAGCAAACTTTGGAACAGCAGATGAGGATGGTCTCTAAACAGATAAGAGTGTTTTCTAAGCACTTTCAACAAAGAGGTCAAAATGGAATGACTTTGCTCACTCAGTAAGGCCGCGTTCACGTTCTTTAGAACACTGAGAATATCTTCTGAGGTAGCCGTGCTGTTCACACAAAGTTTGGCATATATGAGTTCTAAGTCCATGACATACTTATTTACCAGCTCGTCTACATTGTAGGGTGTTGAGCTTTCATCAAATTTCTCCATTTCAATCATGTGCTGGACACCATGTTGCAAGGCGTACTTTTCAGCATCACCAAACTGTGTGTCGTGTACTCCCTTTCGCTTGATACAGTCAAGCTCAGTGATACAAAGGTTGAAGAGAATCTCATGACCTTCTTTCTCGTCCAAGGTGAAATCATGTTGACCATAGTAAGATGTATTAGTCAACCAGTCCTTCACCGACTTGTGGAAGAAGTGAAGACGACCATCGCGAACTGGCAAAAGTGTAGAAATACAGGAGATTACTTTGTTTACTCTTCGCTGAGCAGTCAAGGACCTTCCACTAGGGATCAATATTTTGGAAACAAATGCAACTGGTAATGGTTCTCTGGAAGCACACAAGGCACACAAGAAACTTAACACTTGATCTTCTTCGATCTTTAACTCTTTGCAAAGTTCATTCTCTAACCGTTTGAAATGAGTGAGATAAACTGATGAAATACCCAGTGGTAAGCTGTTTTCCAGCTGCGGGAGGGTGAGAAGAGAGACATTCTTTTGGATGAAATCTATCAGAAAGTAAGCATAAAGAAAAACGCCTTCAGATTTCTCAACCAGTTTCTTCAAGAGATCATCCTTATGCGGTTCTTCAATTGCATGGTTCAGCTGCATTTCAAAGAATAGCTGAATGTCTCTTAAGTTCTCTTCCTGATTTTCTTCAAGCTGCATTGGCTGTAAATACTTCAGGCTGTCTGCAATGTTTATTTCTGATCGGGTTGTCACAAAAAATCGAATCCATTGTGGAAGCTTACAAAAGTGATTGGCAATCACATCGAGTAGCTCATTGCGTCCTTGATATTCACTTTCATCCAAGCCATCTATAACCATTAGGATGTTCCTTCCAGGGTCGGTGGCGGTGCTGAGTGGTTCCTTGAAAAGCAAGGCAAATAGGTCTTCCACACCCATGCTGTTGAGTTCCATCCCCAGATTTCTTGATAGCTGTTCCACAAGGGCATTCTTGTACTCTGGTAGTGCCTGACTCAGGTGACAGGCCAAGGACTGAAGCATCAACTGAGGTTTCCTGTAACGGGCATTGTTATGCTGACAGAAGTGGCTCCCTGAAAGTCTCCCAGCTTCTTGCATTCGTTTGCAAATGACAGCAGAGATAACTGACTTTCCCATTCCTGCATTTCCACTGATCACTATCACCCGGTTTGTGGAAGTTCTGTCATCTAGCCAATCCTCAACTTTTTGAAGATCCACTCACGGGTTCCTTCTTGGCATTTCTTTGCGTGATCTTCAATGTCTCCTTTGAACTCGGACTTCACTAGTTTTCTGAGTACCTCATCTGCCCTGTCTTCTCTCTTTGTTTCTTCAAGTTTTCGACCTCCTGTTTTGACGTCTTGGAGACCTGCTTGAAGGGTTTCTTGCCCTTTTTCAAGAGCTTGACCGGTTTGGGTTTGGGATTGAGATAATCCTTCCAGCTTTGAAATGCTATCCTGAAGTGTTTTGTGGTCTTCTAGTTGGGTCTGACGTACTTCTGTGATAGCTTCATGCGATTTTTTCTCGACCTGATGTACTTCATCCAGCTTTGAAATGCTATC
Source organism: Desmophyllum pertusum (assembly GCA_029204205.1). Classification (NCBI taxonomy): domain Eukaryota; kingdom Metazoa; phylum Cnidaria; class Anthozoa; order Scleractinia; family Caryophylliidae; genus Desmophyllum; species Desmophyllum pertusum. The sequence continues at coordinate 91,972 of MU826421.1, forward strand.
CTGAAGTGTTTTGTGGTCGTCTAACTGGATCTGATGTGCTTCACTGATAGCTTGATGTGTTTTGTTCTCGATCTGATGAACTTCTTTCCAGCTTAGAAATGCTATCTTCAAGGGTTTTACGATCTTCCAGCTGGGTCTTGCGTATTTTCTCAACATCTTGTTGTGTGTCAGTCTGAAATTGGCGTATGTCCCTCAGGTTTGACTTGATATCCGCTTCACTATCAGCCCAGTCAAATAACACGACAAGATAATCTTCCTCTCCACAGTGCTCGGCATCCAATCTATCTATTTCCGCCTGATCCAACCCAAGAGAAACAAGAACAGCACTAATTTCCTGCCACAGAGCAGTGAAAGTTGGCGTATCGACACCAGTGCTCGATACATGACCATACAACTCGTTGCGGAAAAACTTAACGCGAGCAAGGTTTGCCTCAACTGAGGTGTCGCTTGGAGGTGGTTTATTGTGCCATCCTGAAGGGGGAGGGGATAGTCCACAAATGTTGGTCAGAAGGAGGAATAAAAGAGTGATGTCAAATGTCTTGGAGTCGGGTGTGGCTCCAGAGGTGGGAACAGCTGGTCCCACTGTGGTTTGCGTAAAACTCGTCGACGCAAGAGATTCGTCAGGATATGAGTTTTTTGCATTGAGATCAGCAACTAGAATTGCGGGAGGATGATAATAATCAAAAGCATTCCTCAGAACTGTTGTTCCACCATCAATAAGAAGTCTGCTGAGCTTGGCTCCATTCGTCTTCTCTGCACTGCTGGCCAGGGGTGAAGGTGCAGCAGTTGCCATTCATTCACTCAAGGTATTCAGCCATGCCAGATATGCACAGCAGTTGTATACCTAAATTGGTAGGCAACATCACTCGCATCAGTGGATACGTTTGTTATAATCACAATTTAAACTAAACTGCCTTTTTCATCTATATCCTGATTACTTACTGATCACAGGTTGTCTTAGAAACCGCAGATGCCAGAAACACAAGATCCTGGTATTACTGAATGAGTTTGAATAATGCAAGCATTCTTAAAGGAGCTACGTCACGGTTGGCGCATCTTGAAAAAATTGGCCAATTTTTTCAAGTTAGCCATTCGCAATCCGTCCTAATCTTCTCCATCCTCGACCACACTTGTTCATGTTTGGTTTATTATCACCTCTTTGGTGTTTTTCTGCCTTAGCAAACTATTATTTTGAGGCTTATTTTAGTTTGAAGGTGATTTTGCACTTCGCAAAAATGGCTTAAAATATCGTGACATAGCTCCTTTAAAATGATTTTAATCAGACATTCTACAGTTTGAACCCCGCTAATTCGAACTCGGTTATTTCGAATTCCCCATTATTTCGAACTCAAACCCATTTCCCTTGGATTTGCCCCTGTTTTTTTCAGTCATTTACTATATACGGCTATTTCGAATTCGGTTATTTCGAACTCCCCGCTATTTCGAACTAATTGTGGTTCACTAATAAGGCGTAAAATCAACCCCATTATTTCGAACTCTAATTAAAAAAGTTGATGGACAAACATCAGACGACATCAGAACATGCACATCTAGCGCTGGAAGCGCACTGAACTTATTTATAACCTTTTTATTGCACTTCTTTTTATTTTGTAATGTATATATCTTGTTCCATTGCGCACGGTTCCGGTTGTCAATAATAGTATATAAATTTTATATTTTAAAACTAGCCTGCGTAGGAAGCTGGGGGGTGGCCCCACAGAGAGCTTGCTACGCAGGCTATTCCATAACGAATATGCAATGTATTGCCAATTTCTTGAAATAACAATTGTATAAGGTACAAGTCATTCCATGTAACGCTGAGCCGTTTATTTCGAACCCCCGCTAATTTGAACTATTTTCCGTTTTCCCTGAGAGTTCGAATTAACGGAGTTCAACTGTATACTTCAAAATTTAACTTCCTGTGCAGTTTGTCACTGTCTGGCATAAACTTACATCATGTATAAAAATATATTGTATAATATGCTAATTACAATATTCAGATGCTAAAATCTAAGATGTTGGTTGTTATCAATCACTCACAACAAGCAAAAGCTATAAACAATTTCAGCAAACTAACAAAATCTGGAAATTTTGGATGGAAAGTAAGGGGTTAGTCTGAAGTGTCAGCCATCTCCTCGCCCCAACCCCCTGAGGGGCCAGACAACAAGGACCCTCGGGGGGGGGGGGGGGGGAGGAGGATATGGCTGGCACTTCAGACTAATAAGGGGTTGGAATTTTTGTTTTCACAACCAGAAAATTTCCAATATTAGCAAAAGTCTTTGAGACGTACAGTCAAACGTCTCTAATACAGACACAATAAAGGGACAGACCAAAGTGTCTGTATTAGAGAGGTGTCCTTATTGCAGAGCTCACAGGTGAGATATGACATCATTTCAAAGTTAGGGCTGACCAGTGATTAATGGGCTGATTTTATTCTAAAAAGTACCCAAACTTAAATGATGTTTTATTTTATGCATTGAAAACAATAATTATTTTAACACAGTACATGTAACTGAAAGATCTTTTACATCAAGGAGCCCAAAAGTATGACCACTTCTTTTCTGCATGCAGACTATCCAATCAGAAGCCAAGGATAGCTTCACCTCAGCTTCTGATTGGAAAGTCTGTGTACAGGAAAGAAATATAAATTAATTTACAAGTGGTCACTTTTGGGCTGGTAAGATACACCAAAATAAGAGCTAGTATCTGTATATAATCAGACATATAATATTATGTAACAACAATGACACACTGCACTACAATGTAAGTACACTAAAACTACAGTTATATATCTGTCTAAATTTAATAAAACGTACAGTCTCCCGAAATTTCATACAAAACTATAGATTTCATGCAAACAGAGTTTTTTAATAGCGGCTAATAAGAGGTCAAATAACGTGAAATTACTCTATCGTATGTCTTTTTAGACCAAGCATACTAAATTTACGGCATTATTATTTAATCGTGAGTGCTACAATTTAATTAAAATGCTTGCAACATGAAATGTGATACCAAGGAAATCAAACCAAAACTGTAATTCGGAGAGCTGACCTGAAGCTTTCTAAAGCGATACATCGCCTCAAATGAACTGGAAAAGAACCTTATACATGGACGAAGAATTAATTCCTAAACATTCAGGATTAAAAGAAACACTGACTCATTTTAAATATGTAGCAGAGAGACTGAGAGAGTGTTCGATACGTCATATGGCTAATGTCAATTTCAAAACACCGGAACCCACGCTATCAAATAGCTTAGCACCGACAAATCACAGAAATATCTACCCACGTGAACAGCTAAAACTCATCAAACGAAAATTGTTTACTCACATGAGCGCTTGAAGTCAACTTGAAGCCATTCTTCACGACTACGAACTTTGCTGTTTGTACGCCATTTTAACCAATACCCCGGATGTGCAAAACACCCGTGAAAAGGGGAAGCCAGCCTTCCGTTATATCAACAGATTTTTTTATAAGACTTTAGCCACAGAACTTTTCAAGCCAAATCACGTTAGGAACGCCTAGAAATGTCCGCTTAATTCCATATCCGAGCCCTCATTGATGTGGCTAAAGTCTTCTGCTGTCTAAAAAAAAGCCTGCATTATCGTTACCTCAAACAACCAAGTAATTGTCAACCCGTGAAGGATTCGTTTGAGGTAGGATAATAGCCGACGCATAACCAACTAATCGTAAGACTTTCACCTTCTCTGGACTTAATGATGTCCTCCAGTGCACTTTTTTTAGACAGCAATACAGAAAGCTACAAATCGGCTCGCTTCTCCGAATCCGCGCGCTACTGAGATTCAAATCAACAGTCGTTTACCTTCATTCCTATCGGAGAAGAATGGGGCCGAGAGAATAAATTAATATTGGGAGTGGACACTAAGCACTAAGCTAAGGGAAACTTAACACCAGGGTGGGTGGGTGGGGGTGTACTAAACCATTACTGAAAAAGATTATTGAAACATTAGCAGGCAGATGTGATGCCAACTAGGGCGAATAACCTCCCCCCCTACTGCCGCCCATAAAACCTTTGTAAATTGAATAAATTTAGCCATTTCCTTCAGGTACGTTTTGTAAAATTTAGACAGATATCAACTAAAAAGGCTTGAACATCCAGATTCCAGTACATAATTTTTGTTTGTAATTCATGATTTTGGCGGTTAAAAATTAACCACTGTTACAGCAACAAGCGACAGGTAAGTGCCACTTGTGTTGGGGGCCTGGGTCCTAGAACATTATACATGGGTTGACCCTACATTTTGTCTAAGTAGGAGGGACTGGCATGGGGGCTCTAAACTTCCTGCTTTATCACTACATTTTACTCCTGGTACCCACCCCTCCCTTGGTCGGGTGGCTTCTGCCTCTTTGTGCTCTTCCTATTGTGATACATTACACAATTGTGCGACATTTTGTCCTGATTCTCCAGATTCCTGCCACCTTGGGTATTTCGCTTCCCCGCTTTATTTTCCCGCCTCAGGGAAGACTTCCCACCCCCTTTATTCCCGGGTTCCCGTCTCCCGTCTCCCTGCCCCATAACCCCCACCCCTCCCCCAAGGAGACTCCAATGGCCCTGGGGATGAGATGAAGAAAAGTCTGGAGTTACAGGAAATGTAAGACATCTGTATCAGGAAAACATTAACTTAATAGCACAACATACTATATCCCTGACATTTGATCAGTAAAATCTCTTGCCATATAACTTTATCGCTAATGGCTCAGTCAATTCCAAGCCCGCTCATCCCCCCCCCCCCCCCCCCCCCGCACCCCCTGGCATTTGTCGGGCTTTCGTCATTTTTTTGCCAGAAGGTTGAAAATGCCCCACGGTGGGGTCAGCTTACATGCACAAAATCCCCACGGTGGGGCTTCAGGAGCAGTGCAAATGCCCGACCCACGGGGACAAGTTCAAAAACTTTTTTGAGAGGATCGAGGAATTTAAAAATCTAAATTCCAAGCAGAACTATTAATGATGGACACTATAATTGTTCACAAATACATAGCTCTTTATTTATACCTGTAATCATGATTTTTGGAACATGGTGTTGAAGTCGAAGCTTCGTTCCGCCATCTTTGACATCTTTGGTTCGCACGTGGAAAGCAACGGTGCAAATGTTTGCACATGTGGGGTGGGGGTGGGGCTACGGTACACTTGAAAAGTGCGGGACTGAAACGAGGTTTAATATCAACTCAGTTTTTATATTTTTCTATCGGGGCAATCAGGAAATTTTAAATAAACAACAAAACGTGTACGTCTTTTAAAATACGAAAGATCGTGTTGCTTTTGACAATGCCCCACCCCCGGGCTGCCCGGTTATAGCAAATGCCCCACCCTAGGGATGGAAAAGTTGTAAAATGCCCAACAAATGCCCGGGGGGGGGGGGGGGGGATGGTCGGGCTTGGAATTGACGAAGCCATAACAGATTGTGTATACATGTACATCAGGATGTACATGTACCTCAAAGATCGCATTTTAGCTTTCATTTTTCCTTCCAGAAACACTGTTTATCGCGCTATGGTTTGGTCCTGTTCAAGAGCAACAAGTAAAACTACGAACCGTCTCTTGGCATCCCTTGAAGTAAGATAAAACCATCTAAATTTTTCGGGGCAAAACAGATATCCCGGAAGTTTATACACTCGCGCGATCGACAAGCTACTCTACTTATTGAATGCAATCAGTCAGTTTATAATACCTCACATCTCCATTCTATGCATATGGCCGACTTGTATGTGTAATCAAACACCTGATGTTCATGAAGACCGCAAACGAGCTGCGACGAAGAACAGTTGAACGTGGAACATCTTGAAGGGAGTGACAACAGGAAGTACTCGGTTTCGCTTTCGATTCTCTCGCCCTCGCTCTCACGAGTGACATTTTTCCTCTTCCCTACCCCGGTGGATGCCTGCGTAGAAAGCTCTGAGGGAAGTGAGTGACGAGCCCAAACTGACCCAAACTGGTCAAAGTTGAAAGCAATTCTCGTTCTCTTTTACTTTTCAATCTTTGATTCCCTAGTACCTTCTAACAGTCTGAAAATTGGCTACAACACAAAACAACACCGAAATACAGTTTCCTGTGGCTCTATCTCCCTCCCCTCCCTAACTATCCGACTCTCCCTAGTTTCCCGCGTTCAAGCTTGGAACGCCTGGTGAAAATTGCCACTTGCTATTCGAACACGATGCCAGTTGATAATCGTAGAATTGTTGGACCAGAAGTTACACAACCGGTTGTTATTGGAGGAGAAAAACGCGCAAACAAATCTCTAGTAAATACGGACATGTATATTCCTCTTTCTCAGTTTTTGTTGGTTCCTAATTTCAAGCTTGTTTCTTGTTTATAGATAAGCAGCGAGGGCTTGCGAAAAGATGGCCGAAAAGTGGACCAACTTCGACCAATGTGTAAGTTGATTTGCAAACGGATAAACTAAAACAGTAACTGTAACAGAGTACTGTCAAGTTAACATTTAGTTTAATAGAAGATAATCAACTCTGGCGTAGTCGCAATCTTTAATCTTTAATCTTTAACGAGATACTCCTAAATCAGTTAAAGCTATACTAGGAGATATATACTATGCTAAAATTCATATATAAGCTTATGTACATAAATATAATCGATGGTAAGCACAAAATGATTAGGAAACCAAACAAAATCAGAGTTCAACCGGGTCACTGAGCTGAGCCATCTGTCGGATAACTTTCGAATTGAATTGAGTTTCTTTGAATATACCGTAATTTAATTTAACACAGTGGCTATTCGTACGGGACCCGTACTGCGACTTGTATTTGCTATTCGTGCGGGAGTCCATGTACCGTAAATCTTCGAATATAAAGCGCCCGGGGTGCTTATTTCAAATTTCAGTTTTTCCCTTGTCAAGTCGATCCATAATTGAACCAGTTGTAATTTAAAAAAAATTTATTTTTGGCAAAAATCTGGAGTAATTCTGTCTACCTTCTCTTACTTCATACATTCGTGGGCGGTGTAATCTGCAGGTGCAGGTGTGAGTGCAGTTGAGTAACCTAGGGTTAACGGTTAGTGGTTACTTTTACGGTTAGGGTTAGGTTTTTTTAAGGGTGTTCTGGGCTAGTGGTTACCACTGCACTCACACCTGCACCCACACCTGCAAATTACACTGGTCCGGTACATTCGTTTTTACTGGGTGTGGGTTTATATTTTAAATTTCAAGATTCTATAGGGCCACTTATTTGAGGGGGGGGGGCGCCTATTCAAGGATTTACATTAATTACTTATTCTTGTCGATCCAAAATATTATAGGTTTGTTAACTAAAGATGCCTTGGGCGCTGTTGATTTGATTCAGACTAATTTGCTTAATTTTGCTTTAATAATTGACACGCAAATGGCATAGGTGTATAATAAGAGCGATCCAGTTAAAAAAAAAAATCAAATTGGACACCTGTAATTGGACCCCCATGTGATCGCCCTCCAATTGCGTAACAAATAAGAGTGTCACTGTGGGGAACAGGGTTCAAAATAAAATCATGGCTTTTAGCTTGAATTTGTAGGCTTTTTTTGTCAAGGCTCATTTTTTCCCGGCTGTCAATAATGAATGAGCACGTACCCAGAAATGGCACCTTCTATGAATCACTTTTTTTCACTTTCCACGATTTGCGTGTGTGTAATGCTACACTAATTAACAGGAATCTGCCAAGAACCCGTTGCCTAGCACGTGACCAAAATCTTCCTCTTTCTTCCTTGAGAAACCTTGAAATTATAAACTGATTTTAAAAAGATTTCGCATATATCGCATGCTTTGAACTGCTAAAATAATGTCAGCGTCATAATCTTCATTTTAATTAACGTGTTTCTCGATGTTTCATTGCGACAATTCCTTTCCAAACAAAGCATTGTGAACGGCTCTCTTTTTTAGGTGTTTGTTCAAGCGTAAAATATGCAACTTTGTCTAGACAAACCGTCGCGCTTCTTCACTCACAAACATGGGAAATCCGTTCTGTCAAGCAATATGAATACAAAACTGACTTTAATTTGAACCAGTGAAAAGGCTTACATGTAACAACCGGCACTAAACAAGTTTTTGTGCAAAATAAATCTTGATTACAAGTGCAGAAACATAAAGGCGGTAACGCAACGGTTTGTCTAGACAAACTTGCATGTTTCACGCTTGAACAAACACGTAAAAGAGTTATTTATACGGTGAAGCACGCTTCAAATTTCCAAACCTTTTCTACTCTTTCTACTGACTGCTTTATTGTCTGATATGAAATGTTTACTATAACATTCAGCGACTTTGATTTCAGTTGGCCGATCAAAGCATGACATTTTTCTATTTCTTCGGTGAAAAGTCGCCGGCAAGTGTGGTCAAAGTGCCAGCTACCGCCGGCAGCCGGCTGCTATTTTGAACCCTGGGGAACCAATATTGTTATGATTAGACAGCAAGTGCATATTACTGTTTACATGTACAAATGTATGCATTCTTTCTTATTACAGTTCTGCGGTCAGGAGTAGTAAGTCAGGCAAGAGGCTCAGCATATATTGAGATGCAAAGGACCAAGGTCACATGTGCTGTGTATCCTTATAATGATGTGAAGACAGTAAGACAGAAACCGGGATAAGCTCCGGCAGCGTGGGCCAATTGCCCATTCCGAAGTTCAAATGGAGACTGGGGACGAGTTTTTAAATTTTGATTTAATTAAAAATTGGAGCCCATCAATAGAAAGATCACATTAAAATTAGTCGGTTTACCAAGTTTGGGGTTGTTTCGTTGGATTTCAACCATGTAGAAGGCTTTCAAAAATCAGAAAAATTAGAGACTTTGTATGGATTTGGGGGACGCCATCTCTGAATTAGAGACGTTTGTATGGAATTTGGACAACCTTTGACAGCTCACAGCCTGGTTACTATGCAATGTAACATAACCAAACTTGGTAAACTTACTAATTTTCATGCGATCTTTCTGTTGATGGGATTAAATTTTTAATATCATGTAATTTGAACAATTGGTAAACTAGTGTCCAGTCCCTTTTTGAACGTCGGAACGGGCAATTTGGCCCAAGTCCAGCTTTACTTTTAATTACCTTTACAGACCAAAGCGGATGTACATGTAGCAAAGACCAGGGTTCAATATATTCTCCCATTGCATCTCTTGCATTAGGTTAATAAGTAGACAATAATGTTTTAATACATGCAGCAGCAATTACATGACTGTAAAGCTGAGACCTCTATCAATAATTTTCCAGACAAATGCTTCTTAACTACATTTGTTTAGATATGGACCAAGAGAATCACAGAGACAGCAAGAATTTAGTGAAAAGGTAAATAATATTCATGATTGAATATGCCAGGCTTAATGTACAGGTCCTTAAAATCCTGGAATTTCTTTCTGGCATTTTATGATTTTTAAAATAAATGTTTAATTTTCAGCTTTTTTTTACTTTTCCTAATTTTCTTTTCAAAGGGAAAGCTCACCTGTGAATTTAAGTTTGCGCCATTTTCATGCTTGCAAAGAAGACAACATATGCAGGTGATTTATTATAATTTTATTATTGAAAATAATGTAGGAAATCGGATGGGTTATCGGTTGGCAAATTTGTAAAAAAGTATTAATTGCAAATATAATTTGTAAATTTATTAATAGTAAGTCTGGTTTCCTTTCTGAAGACAATTTACTGAGTGTACAGTAGTAGTTAATACTAACAGTAATTCAATGTGTACTGTTGGATCTTTATGTCAGCAGAGCTGAACTTTAGAGGACCGTACAAATAATTAGTGGTTACTGTATTATTAAAGTTACTGTACTGTCGTGTTTCTACTTGTTTTAATTATTACTAATTAAAACTAAACTTTGTTTACTGATCAATGGAACTTTAATACTCAAACTTCAAACTTTTTGTCTTTGTCCTTTCCAAATATTTTGAGCTTCCATAAAAAATGGGGTGGGGCTTATCTATGGATGCGACTTTATACATGGGCATTCACATTTATTTACTGTACTGTATGTCTAAAATTCTGCTCTGAATTACTGTATTTAATTAAAGTAAAAATTATGGCTTATATGCAGGTGGGCATGCATCTACAGTAATAATTTACTGAGTGTACAATCATGTACCTCTAAAATTCAGCTTGATCGATTTCATTCGTTATAAAAATAATAACTAATAATATTGGAATACAGTTAGTGCATGTACTTATAACTCCATTCATTGTATACATGTATGAAGTTTTATTTTAATAAATTAAAACTCCTGCAGTGACATGTATACTCTTTTTATAAATAGTTTAACGATACAAAAGATACAAGTACTGAAGGAAAAACCCTGAACAAGGAACTACGTCCCTAAATATAGTGCTACCCAGTCATAAATTATTGAATAAATTATAAATTAAATTAATTTGAATTAATTAATTTATAAATTAATAATTAAAATTAAAACTACTGCAGTTACATGTATGTCCAACAAATTGTTTCTCATCAGGATTCAGAAGAGAAAGAGTTTTCTTCTTTGTTGTGCAAGCATTGCAGCCAGCAGTTTGTCTGGTAAGTCAACAGTTATTATTATTATACTGTTTTACTGCATGTAAAAGGCATCAAAACAAAAACAACTTTAGGCACCTGTAAATTACAGTATTTATAAACAGTTGACTCTTTAGTCCAAAGCTCAAACTGTCTTGAATCTCTTCATTGGAATTGGAGCTACATGTACGTCATGGATGCATGGTGTACAGTCATGTACTGTAACTTGAAACATTTAGCCTAAATTTATCAAGTTAATTGTTTGCAATCCGTCTCAATCTTCCACAGTCTTAGCCATCCTTGTTTCGTTTTGGTTTATTATTACCTCTTTAATTTGGTGTTTTTCTATCTTACTAATAATTAATGGTTTCTTTTGATTTTAAGGTCATTTTGTACATCATAAAATAATAAAAATGACTAGACAAGTAAATAATCATAATATAGCCGCTCCTTTAAGTCGCCAACTTATTTCCTTTCTTCAATTCACAGGAGAAATTTCCCAAGGCTCAAGTTGACATCTACATCACTGTTTTAGAGAACGATGGCAATGGTAAGTCAAAGGTGCACTGAAAACATGTTCATATCACATATAATATGCAAATCATATAATAATGCAAATCACGGACGGAGGACCGATTGGACTGGAGCTGTCCGGCGCTATCGCCCGTGTGTACATGCTCTGCTGGGACAGACAGTTCCTCGCCCTAGCCAGAGAGAATACCCTCAACCTCCACCTGTATCTCAGATACATTGACCACCAAAATAACATCATAGAGGCACTAGGTGGGCACTAGGTGGAACGGAGAGAAGCTCGTCGTAGTGCCGGAAGAGGTGGAGGCAGACAAGACGACACCGGCTGATACCCGCACCATGAGAGAGCTGAGGAACATGGGCAACTCGATCAGCCCGATGATCCAGCTCGAGGAAGACTCGCCATCGCAGCACGAGGACAGGAAACTTCCCATCCTCGACCTCAAGGTGTGGATTGACAAGAAAGAAGTGAACGGAGCTATTAAGAAGGAGAAAGTTATGTACCAGTTCTACCGTAAGCCTATGGCCAACGAGGAGCAGCACAATGAGTTGTGGAGCAACAAAGTTATTTTTGAGACCGGAGTGACAGGACTGGCACTGTTCTCCAAGCATGAAAACGTTCTTATTTTAAATCTTGTATATATAAACAAATACACAAAGCCGAATCACCAGAGCGTAATTAAGAATAGAACTGTGTACATACCCTAATTATATACTATTATCCTAAGAAACTCAAACAATAAGACAATAATATTTATACAGCACCTTAGGGAATCGATGTTCACGTTTTATTTTTTACTTGTCCAGCATTTTTAACCAAGTAACTAATAATATAATATTCATTATCATGTCCTGATGAGAACCCTGAGAGGTTGAAAGTTCTTGGGACATCCGTAACTTTTTCACGCTCCAAACTGTTGAAAATATATAAATCTAGAAGAAAACAAATCATGATTGTTTAACTTCAAATTGTTTTGTGTATTCTTCCTCCTTTTTTTCATTTGAGGACTCAGATAACTAGGAGCATCACCCTCCAGCTTGTGCAGTCATTTGTACTTTACATCTCTGGCTTTAACTGTGTCCCGGGTCCAATCGATTCAACCATCAGATCTGCCATCGTGTGAAAATTGAGACTGTTTGTTAGTTCTCTCCTTGCTCCAAGATTTTCTCTCCAGTTTTTAAAAAAATTCCAGTTTGATCTGGTACAGGGCCTCTCGCACATGTTACATCAAGTTTAATTTTCTATTCATCCAATAAAAAATAAATAAAAAATAATATTTTACAGACTACTAGATGTCAATTTGAATAACAAATATTTGATATGTTTTGTTTCTTTTTCATTGCTGGACATCAGCTCTCTCGGCAGGGATAATTTTGTGCTTCACTGGCCTTAGGAGGAGCTGGTCGGAATAGAAATGTACGACCTCGTCTCTTCCTGCTCCTTGGTAAGAGAACTGTAATCGGAAATTTGTGAGGAGGGAAGGGTAGGGAGAGAAGGGAAAGGGAGAGGAGCGAATGATCAATAAGGAGTGAGGGGTAGGGAAAGGGCAGAGAAGGCGAATGGAAGGAATGAGGAGGGATACGAGAACTCTTACTAGACTAGTACATATTTAATATACAAACAGCCATGAATGGTTTTTGAGATACTGTACATGTAGACTGCAAAGTTCTCATATTATTTTGATTGTTAATTTACACTCTTGCTCCAACTTCCACAGGTGCAGAAAGGTGCCAGATTGCTGATGGATCCAACATTTCGAGAGGTACAAGAAATCACAAAGTTCATATAATATTGCATGTGTTGTGGTTCAAATTTTTTTGTTTGTTTTTTTCAAACCAGTTTAATTTGAAACAAAGGAAATAAAAATCAAACTGGTTTGAAAAATTTTAAACCAAAAATAAATTTAAACCACAACACATACAGTGATGTCAAACCCCTATTAAGCAGCCAACCCCTATTTAAGCAGCCAACCCCTATTTAAGCAGCCAACCCCTATTTAAGCAGCCAGCTATCAAAGTCCCGATATCGTAATAATACTACAGGTAAATAAAACCCCTATTAAGCGGCCAACTCATATTAATTTCCCTGAGGGTGGCCGCTTAATAGGGGTTAGCCTGTATTAGACAAACCAGGTTGAAGGTTTGGCTATTTTTTACAAAATGTATTAATATTTTTGAATTTACATAATTAATACCTGTACAATGTTATCAGTGAGATTAAGAAGTGAGTCCTCTTCCAAATTAGCAATATACTATATGCCCAGGTGTATAAATTAACCTCCTTATTTCTGTCTTTATTAGGTCCTGTAATTTAATAGCTAATTAACTAATAAATATTAATTATTATTTCATCAATTTCACTGATTCTATACTACATGTACATGTAGGCATCATCAGCAGAAGTCGATGGTAAGGTCACTGTGGCCTTCCTCCCCACAATGAATGTTGTATCTGGCTTGTTACAAGACGGTTAACTGACCCATGATCCGTCAGTCAAGGTTAGTTGTTGTATTTATAATTACATGTATGCTTTACAAAACAGATCTGATGCTCCATAAATAGAGAAAATTACAGAGTACACTCACATCTGTAACTTCTACTCCAACTGATGGGCAGCATTAGTGACCTAATGGTTTATACTGGATCATTGCGTTGACTGCAAGACTCTGCACTTGCAAATTGTCTCTACCCACCAAAGTGTATTTTAGTGGGCAAATGATTACGTCAGTTGCTCAAAATTCACACCCAAGCCTCGTTTACATGAAATTCCTTACACGCGGGTATATTACCATTCTTTTCATCTTTGATGCTTTGGGAATTCCGGTTCATGATAAAATTTACAAGTTTGGACTTTGAGGCTTGGTGGTGAAATTACATGTCGCTTGTGTAACATAAACAAGCATTTAAGGGATGTACTGTATTGTTCAGTAACCTGACAAAATGCAAATGAGTTAATCCAGGGAAAGTGGCAATGCCAAAGTACCAATTTTGTGATCTCATATTTTTCTTTAAAAAGAGAAAGATGATCAAATATTGAGACTTTGGAGAATGAGGACACAATTGTTTGGTTTGTTGAATAGCATCCTCTGGCTCACAAAAAATATATATTTGTTATTTTCTTGCAGGCTGTAAAGTGTTGCATGGAAGGTTGTGCAAGAACCTATCCAGTTATTCAAGAAGCTCTTGTCCACACTGTAAAGCGAAATGTGAAATTCAAACATGGCAGCTAACTTTTAACGAGAGCAGTTTTACAGACTACGGCCAGCTTGTCGGTGAATACAGCAGCTACAGCAGTAAACTGTATAAACAATGAGGAACGCTGTACCATGGGACTTGACCTGTGTCATCAAGGGTCTGTTGTCGGGGCTAATTTTGTATTTAACATACAATATCAATGCATTGCAGCAGTAGGTGATGAGATGATAGAAAATCATCAACTAGGCGCATGTTAAGCTTGTGTACTAGCTGATGTCTTGATGTACACCTGAATTCTTAGAACTCTATTACTGCGCCTTTCAATAACCTGAACTATGCTTGCTCAATCAACAGGTGGCTTTCGGGGGGGGGGGGGGGGGGGGGGGGTGTGAGGGGAAGGGTGAGGGAAAAAAGGAAAGGCCGCACGCGAACGAAGCGAGCTAGCCGGGTAGAGACTGCCCTTCCCCTCCCCACTCCCCTCCTCGCTGCTCACCGGCCCTTCTCTTCAATCTAACACCAAGCCTGTCCACAGGATAGTTAAAAGTCTATTCCCGGATTAACAATTCTACGATTACAAAACACTTCCACTTTTTAAAATTATTTTATTAAAATGAACTGAAACTATAAGCTGTTGCTCTTAATTAATGTGACGTCATGTTACGCGGTATATTTTACATTTTACGGGACGGGAGGGGGACTAAATAGTGACATACCAGGAAAGCCAAGTCTTGGGTTTACAGCTCCAATGCATTCGGAGCGGAACACTAAATACAATATACAGTTATAGGGAAATGAACGATTACCTTATTCTTACTAATTTCATGATATAGGATAGGATTTGCTTGGAAAATAACACAGTGTTTTAATTTGTTTCGTTTTGGACATGTATGCTAACCTGTTCCAGGCGTTCGGATAGTGGGAGAGCGACGCGTAAACACGCGCGAAGCGCGAAGAACGGCGAGTGAATAAAAGGCGAGGGGATTGGGGAGAGGGGGCTCCTCGTCGCTCTTCGCGCGTCTTTTCGCGTCACTCCTCCGCTATCCGAACGGCTGGAACAGGTTACATGTATGCCAACTTTTTTAAGACATAGCTAAAAGGTCATCGCATCATTTTTGGACCACAGCCAAAAATACTATCAGCCTATATTCGTCGTGCAGACATCGCTCGCGTTGAAAAGATTGTTAATTGCGGTGTTCGCAAATGCAGAGATTTTAAATTTTCAAAAGGCGCCTTCATTGACCTCAAGTCACAGAATCCTCGCCAATTATTGGAACGGAATATTCTAAGAACGAGATTCAAACAGCTTGACAACTTCGACCAACTTCACGCCCCGGCTTCATGTAAGAAAGAAGACCAGAACGGCTTTGAAAGGTCTTGAAAACGAGATTGGGCTTGTTTTTGTTACATTGTTATATTGAATCTGCTGGCTATCAACATTATTTTTCATTTTTTTACAAAAGCAGACTATTTTGCCTACATTGTTAGCTCGAAATAGAAATTCTCCTTACTAATTGCCATAAACATTTTCTAATGGTAGTTCTGAGAATTTAATATTCCATCAAGTCAGTATCCCTTATCAATGTAGTCCAGTTCTGTCACACTCTCTGTCACGCAACGCTACGCTCTCGCGAGAGAGTTTTAAATCGAGAAAAACGTTAACAGTGACATGTGTTCTTGCTTTCCACCCTGAAATGCAAAGAATTTGTGAAGAGGTAGGAACATTGTTCTGTTACCTTAGTAATGGGCCTATAGCTATAAAAGGGATGGGTTATTAAGTATACAGTCAAACCTCTATTGATAAGCGGTCACTTATCAAATTCCCGGAAATCGCTCCCCATACTTACTGTAAACTTGACCTCTATTAAGCTTTCACCTCTATTAAGCGGACGCGGTCACCGCTTTAGACTTCCCAATTGGATAATTTTATTGTATTTCACCTCTATTAAACGGTCACCTAGTTAGATTACAATGCGATATTTTGACACGACGATAAGCGAAGCATGTCTTTTTCTTTTAAGAGCTCATCAAACGCAACATAATATATGTAATCAGGGTAAGAATGCTATTGTTTGGGCTAATAGGCTTCTGTAGGTAGATTTCAACATTAAATTTTAAATTTTAGAACACCTCTATTAAGCGGTCAACCTCTTTTAGGCGGTCAGTTAGCTATTTTCTGAGGGTGACCACTTAATAGAGGTTTAACTGTAGTTTAAAAACCTCTCAGCAGTGTTTTATCAGGTATAAAGACAACAGGCGAAGCCGAGTGTCTTTATACCTGATAAAACACTGCTGCGAGTTTTTCAAACGGCTTTTTAAAAAACTTTCCTCTAAATCTATTCAATCTGATCCTAATCTTGAAATGTTAGTTTGTTTTAGACGAGAAAATTGAGCTAAAAGTTCAGCCGTATCTTTATCAAATATAGACACTCATCATTTTACGGCATGTAATACCGTACTAGTCTAACATAAATTTACCCTTATATAAAAAGAAACGTTTGTGTGGCACACCTTGTGGCACTAATTTTTGCGGTTGTTTAATTTTTTGGATTGGCGATTTTTTGTGTTTTGCAGGATCTAATTTTTGCGATTGACTGACTGGGTTTTCGTGCAGGGAATTTATTTGTCAGTGTGGTTTTAATTTCTGAAAGTCTCTTACAACCAGCTCGGAAGTACAACATGTTCCTAATAGAACGTAATGTATAGCTTCCAATTTATACATGTAA
Source organism: Desmophyllum pertusum (assembly GCA_029204205.1). Taxonomy (NCBI): domain Eukaryota; kingdom Metazoa; phylum Cnidaria; class Anthozoa; order Scleractinia; family Caryophylliidae; genus Desmophyllum; species Desmophyllum pertusum. Next base: position 108,902 of record MU826421.1, read on the forward strand.
TCGCAATAGGAAACACAACAACGTCGATGTACACGTTTAAAACACGTTAATCGGGATTTAGTTATTAGTCTATTAGGCCATCCCCATAAAATGCTTTGTTTCCCATCGCCCGACCGACCCAAGTGTTTCCAAGTTTAATATGCTTTGTTTATATCTTAGTCACTCTGACATCTAAATAAGCCCAGTAATGACGTCTTCGAACACTTTTCAGAGTGATATCGGCTCGTTGAAAAATGGTGGTCACTGGGAAGATATAACCAAGGCTCGGCTTGGAATTATTTATGTCTTTGTCAATATTTCGTTTCTCGGCTTTTCTTTCTTTCTTTCTTCTTTTTTTTTATTTTTACCGACCGACCGACCGACTTTCCCGAGAGAGAGGGCAATGGGAAACAAAACATTTTATGGGGATGGCCCTACAGAAACATCTTGTTCTGCTGTGGTTGACTGTTCAATCTCGTACCCAGACTCAACGGTCTCCTCGGTAAGCGGGTCGTTGCCAGGTTAGACTCTGAGGGAATGGAATTTTGAATCCCAGAAATCTGGGATAACGGCCAATGTTTGTCACACGAGACAGCCAATCAAAAAATTCGATATTTATTCCATTCCCACAGAGTCTAACCTGGCGACGACCCGCTGACCGTTGACTCTGGGTACGAGATTGTTGACTGTTCTGATAATGATTCAAGCAACGATAACAACGTTGCACCACTTGATGAACATTCGGACGATGTCTGATTCTGGGTCTGGTTTCGCATTACATGATGCAGACCATCCTGAGTGTCTCTTTCAGTGTGGTTTGGGAGACTACTACTAGAATCTTTTGAGTGTTGAGCCGTGTTACACAGCCTCTTGTCTGTTGACTGGTACCATGTCCAAATTTAATGTCTCCAGACATGTCTAATATTGCAATAGGTTTCATATCACCAGAAAGCAAACGCTTTAAGTTCGTTCGTGACCACATGAGAACCATCCTCTGTTTGAGATTAACCTGTCAAACGCATGCTCGTAATCTGTGATATCATTATAATTTCAAAAGTAGAGGAAATTTTTGCGGAACAAAGTTTTGCGGGAACAATTTTTTGCGGATTCTGAAAAATACCGAAAAATTTAGTGCCACACCGTAAGCCATTCCTTTAGAAGTTACGTCAAATATATGTACACCAAGATTAATACAAAGCTTTAAATCTTAAAACTACTAAAAATAATATCAGTTCCTGGACTCTCCAACCAATAGGCTCTTTGCATAATACGGTCACATGACCATGTCAATCATAAAAATAGGTGGTAGTACAAAATGGTTACCAGAAATGGAAAGAGCATCATTAAATTAGTAAGGTTGCCAATTTTGATTTGGCTGAATTGCAAGCCTTGCTATCCAGCCATACAAATCCTTTAAATTTTTCAAACTTTCAAACCACTATAAAATATCACGCTTACGCATCAGCGGCCTCAAAATTGGCAACCTTACTAATTTAATGATGCTCTTTCCATTTCTGGCAACCATTTTGTACTACCACCTATTTTTATGATTGACATGGTCATGTGACCGTATTATGCAAAGGGCCTATTAATGGCCTTGAAGCAGCAATACACTGTTTGTTTTCATCCGAGCTGGCTGGCTGTTTTACGTCTGGAGGGCAAAGGTCAAATGGGACCCACGTAGCTTTTTCAGTACGACTGTAGCTTGATTCTGAAAAAAAAAACACAACAGGAAACAAAAAGTTAAGATTCTGATAGAGGAATGTACAATGTATCGGTAAACTATTGGCTGGAAATAAAAAGCAAAAACGTTTATTTTCCAAACAAGCGAGCGAGATAGAAATTTCTTCTGAGATAATCCTCGCACAATCTTCTCTAAGGTCACGTATATTCTGGGAAATTATTCAACATAATACATAATTTAGGTTAATGGGAATCTCCCGAACAATTATGTGGTTCTGCACCTTGTCGATACAAGTTGAACGGAGCATGGAGTTTACCAGGGATCGGGGACTTCCATATAAAAGGAACGGGATGATCATCATACCTTTTAGGGGCTAAAACTCATGTTTGGTATCACTTAGGGTGTTTAATTCTAAAATGACCATTGTTAGAGTTATCCCGGTACATTTAGGGGCATTAAACCGGAGAAAAATGGGATCTCCTGAGGAACTAGTTTTGTTTCAGAATTGGTACCTTTTAGGGGTGAAAATGAATTTGAGCCACACCCACCAAGCGAGTTTCTGGTACCTTTTAGGGGTTCGTTTAAAAATTTTCGACGATCACCCCATCACATTTTTATGGAGGTGTGTGTGGGGGGGATTCTAATTATCTACCGCAACTCGTGTGTGTTACGCCACCACCCTTGACTACAAAACTTTAAAATGGAGCTGAGCTGAGCATCAAGGTCATGCACTGAAGCAAAGAACACTGTAAGATGTCGCTAGCTTCACGGATGGAGAGAAACAGAGTGATTTCGGTGATTTCACCCGGGTGCGGTATTTTATTCAGTACACCGTTCCATGAAAGCTTTCCGAAGCCATCTTATAATGCTTCCTCTCCGATATTTATTGTGCTCAAAGGCTTCGCCCTTCTGGAAATGACAAACCACTTTGAAATGTAGAGTAAAAAGCTGAATAGGCTAATATTAAATCAATGGTGTAAAAAAATTCAATTTAAAAAAATCGTCTCGTTAAGTGGTTTTCGGATCTTCCTGAAAATTGTTTGCCTCCTTCAGTGCTCGTTCGATCAGTCACATTTTTTGTACATTTGCAGGTATTCTCTAGTAAACTTGTGCATTATTTAGTGCCCGGCTTTATTGTGACATTTCCCTTTTCTTGATGGGAAAATGTAGTTGATCCTTAATGATTTGAGCCAACTTTTGCAAAAATTCCTTCGCAAGGAACAAAATGTTAACACACTGCGCTTCCATTTACCATATTTGGTCAAAAAGAATGTTGTTGTGAGCTGATAACGTGTGATTATAATACATGTAAACCAATCAGAAAGCTAGAAATGCAATATAATCGTGGCTGAGTAAATGATAGGTTCGCCATGCAAACTTAATTGTGGGGCTAGCTTATATTTGATTTTGATTCTGTTGTTTCGTTCCATTTCCTTCATTTCTGGATGAACAGCAATTTTGTTTTCACATTTATTCAGGGTTAAATGATAGCGTGACGTTATTCCTTTACATGTATATAAGTTTCAAATGTCTCCGGAATTCCCGGAATACAATTTCTTTATTTCTATATCCCTAACTGATCTGTTCACCAAATCATGGAGTTGCACAATGGATGTAACTTTTTTATCGGTTTGTTTTGGTTAGTAGTTTTTCCTTATGTTCCAGTTACCCCTCTTTGCCTTCTTTCACCTTAATTTGACATTGTAATTCATTACAGTAATTTGTTATCCTGCGTCAATGCATGGTGGACACTAGTGGCCTATAACACTGGGAAATGTAGACAAAATTCAGATCACGTGACACGCCTGGGGACGAGTGAGGTGACAGGCGGCAGTCAAACCCATTGTTAAGTCACGTGACAGTCGGCAAACAAGATCACCCGCACAGTCCTAACACGATGACTTAGTGGGGTCACGCCCCCACAATAAACCATACACCATGAATATCGCGTTTGTGGGATATTTTTTAGGTATTTCGTAACTACAACAACTTAAAAATTACGATTAAAATTAAAAAAAGTTGGGATCAATATTTAGAAATTATTAGCAGTACGATATTAGAATTTAAAAATTAGTCTAACTCCTCCTCATGGCGTGTATTTTGTAGCGATAGTGCATCGAAGTCTATTGTGGATAATTTTAGATCTTATAGCCATTTAGTGTACAACTAGTGTACAAACTAACCTTTTGTCTTTCCTTTCACTGTCTTTGACTTCTGGAACATGCACTCGGAAGATTTTGATCTTATTGTTCTCACAATTAACGGCAAATAGAGGTTGGTTGAGACAAGCCGCCAGACGATATGGAGATATTTCAATGTCTATAAGGCTAATAAGCACGCCAGAGTTGACATTGAACAATCGTACAGTTTCATCCCCACTGCAGCAGACAAAATGCTTTCCGTCACTGAGAAACGTACAGCCGATGATTCTTTGATCCGTCAGTAGTTTGTGGAGTGTGGCGCCTGTTGTTGCATTCAAGATATGTATCCCAGCACCCTCATCAACTGTTTGCCATGTTACTACAAGATCATCATCACGGGTAATCAAGGCAGACGCATTGGCATTGTAGCCGCCGCGCTCGGTAATTATGCTTCTCTTCCATAAATGCTGTCGCTTGTTCCATACTGCTACTGTAACAATTATGACATTGGTTCTGTCATTATCATTATCATCATACGACGTATGTTCTCCGCTACATGCTACAAATTGAAACTGGCTATTGCATGCAATGGAAGTGACATTACCCTGCACTGAAGTTATTAAAACAATCTCAGCACTTGCAGTGTTTAAGAGCCGTTGTCAGTAACTTTTTAGAATCCGGCGACAGAAGCAAAAAAATTATTTTTTTATTATTTGCCTCAAAAGACCCTTTTAGTAAACCATTTTCGAAAATAATATTCAAAAGTTCCAGCGAGTTTTTATTTTGGCGAAAAATAGGAAAGTTCGAAATCGGTGGAAATTATGCAAATTAGGCACGTTTAGACCGGTTATTCGGTGCATTTTCAAAACGCTCGTACAAGACAACGGTAACTTGTCTTGGATTCATTTTTACATAATTTGTTGTTCATCCCTTGGAGTAGCTTTCCAACTATATTTCATCTCCATCTAAACTTTCTTTCCTCTCTATCCACCCGCATAAAGAATACAATATTTGCTATTCCGTTTGTACGTTAAATTTTGCCATATTTCAGAAGAACATAACATCGGGGGTATACGTATATCCAGGAAATAAAATAGCTCTTTTGAACGGAAAACTCTTCTTGTTTTTCATGTAAAAATATTTACTTTGGCCCGTGAAAAGCGAGCGCGCTAGACGAAAATATATGGCGTGCACTTTGACAGAGTTCGCCATTTTCTTTCTTGTACTCCTATTCAAATCACACATACTATTTGGACAAAACTCAACGTTTTTGGTATCTACTCCTGTTTTAATTCATTTAAACATATACACTTTAACTAAAGCACTCCCTAACTTTATTTAACAGTCACCAAACGACCATTTTACTTGAAGTTTTTGAGTTTATTTATCGCGAGTTCTAAATAAACAAATCGCTTACATGAACAATGGGCGATGAAAGATCCTTTCTTCTGTCGACGTGTTTTGATCTGTTTTCGTAGCCTGAAATTGCTCTGTCGCCTATATTCTACTTTTCCAATTTATCATGCTGCCATAACTTTAGAGCAAATAAAGTATAAATGTTGCTGTAAATACGTGAACTTTATAAATGAAAGCCTTAATAGAAATAAATATTCGACAGTTGCCGGCGCACGAAAATTACTCGCTTGTATTGTGAACGGCGTGCATACCGTGTGTAGCTTTTATAGATTTAAATCACCACTGTCGCTGGAATTAAAATAGCTTGATTTTGCAGTCCACCAGTTCAAATACATTTGCAAATCGAGCTTAGCTTTGATTTATGTTTGTAAAGATTGTTGAAGCTATAATACTGGCAGCTGGACTCATTCAATTAGAACTGGTTAGAATAACTTTATAACCCGACTGAGAAATCTCGAGTCTAGATATAGAGAAATGTACTTACTCGTGTGCAGTCCATGTGTTTGAAGTAGATTATATCAGAAGACATCAGAGTCAGGCAAAGCAACCTGAGTGAGGGCCAGTTACAAACCGTTTCCACGACGCAAGTAACGCATATTGCGTGACAAACTGAAATGCGATACACTAGCGCGGAAAAAAGGCCGGGAAAATAACTATACCGATACTTGCGCATGAAATGACAGTTTGTAGATTTTTTTGTAAAATGTAACAAATATATATATTTCAGATTATAATCGATAGACTAAAACGAACTTACGATAGTTTCATTTATGATTTATATGCATGGCCGTATTGAAGTTGTGGCAACTATGATCCACCCTGTGCAAAGTTTTAACAGCACGTGCGGTGAGCTTTCGAAAGTAAAGTAGAACAAAGCTGAACAAGTAAAATAAAGCCTTGTCGGTCAAACCAAACGTCCTAATTAAAAGTCAACAAACCACATTTCGCATCGCGTAATCTTCCTTTTCAGTAATCGACTTCGCGCTTTATTACTCTGCTTGTAGATGCCTCTTCTCTTCATCGCGTGACATTCGCTCGCGCGCCAGATAAACTCGGCCACTTGACTATTCTGCAAGGGACCGCTAGCAATCTCTCTCCTCTGTAGAGGCTTCTTTCGTCCTGTGAATCATTATTTCGCGCTTCGATAAGAAAACATGAAGCGGAGGCTGGGGTAAAGAAAAAGGAAGCGTGTGGAAAAAGCTAAGCGTATCGAGAATGCAGGCGTGGCCCTTTCTCTTTTTTCATCGTACACCCTATTAATTTTTAACCGCGTCGAAATAAAAACTCCCAGAAAACTCAGTGAAATCGCCTTAAATCAGCCCAATTCCAACACTAAATGGTAAAGTAAAACACATTACCTCCATGGTGTATTGCATCGACGCGACTGAAATGCGACGTATAAATTGGGCCTTAGTTATTTATTTATTTTTTATCTTTATTGATAAGAGATTGTGGGGGAGAGAAGCTAGCAGTCTAATTACTCTAGGGCCTGATGCCTCAGGCTGAGCGGTGCGGGCATCATAGTTTTCAGTATTGCCAGTCGAAGCTCCCGGAAGCGGACACCCTCGGGAAGCAGAAAAAGTGTCCACAACTGGAGCTGGCCGCTTACGGGAATGTGTAAATACAGAGTTTTTATGAGCTAGAATTGGTCTGATTTAAGGCGATTTCACTGAGTTTTCTGGGAGTTTTTATTTCGACGCGGTTAAAAAAATAATAGGGTGTACGATGAAAAAAGAGAAAGGGCCACGCCTGCATTCTCGATACGCTTAGCTTTTTCCACACGCTTCCTTTTTCTTTACCCCAGCCTCCGCTTGATGTTTTCTTATGGAAGCGCGAAATAATGATTCACAGGACGAAAAAAAGCCTCTACAGAGGAGAGAGATTGCTAGCGGTCCCTTGCAGAATAGTCAAGTGGCCGAGTTTATCCGGCGCGCGAGCGAATGTCACGCGATGAAGAGAAGAGGCATCTACAAGCAGAGTAATAAAGCGCGAAGTCGATTACTGAAAAGGAAGATTACGCGATGCGAAATGTGGTTTGTTGACTTTTAATTAGGACGTTTGGTTTGACCGACAAGGCTTTATTTTACTTGTTCAGCTTTGTTCTACTTTACTTTCGAAAGCTCACCGCACGTGCTGTTAAAACTTTGCACAGGGTGGATCATAGTTGCCACAACTTCAATACGGCCATGCATATAAATCATAAATGAAACTATCGTAAGTTCGTTTTAGTCTATCGATTATAATCTGAAATATATATATTTGTTACATTTTACAAAAAAATCTACAAACTGTCATTTCATGCGCAAGTATCGGTATAGTTATTTTCCCGGCCTTTTTTCCGCGCTAGTGTATCGCATTTCAGTTTGTCACGCAATATGCGTTACTTGCGTCGTGGAAACGGTTGTAACTGGCCCTCACTCAGGCCGGGCACTCAGGTTGCTTTGCCTGACTCTGATGTCTTCTGATATAATCTACTTCAAACACATGGACTGCACACGAGTAAGTACATTTCTCTATATCTAGACTCGAGATTTCTCAGTCGGGTTATAAAGTTATTCTAATCAGTTCTAATTGAATGAGTCCAGCTGCCAGTATTATAGCTTCAACAATCTTTACAAACATAAATCAAAGCTAAGCTCGATTTGCAAATGTATTTGAACTGGTGGACTGCAAAATCAAGCTATTTTAATTCCAGCGACAGTGGTGATTTAAATCTATAAAAGCTACACACCGTATGCACGCCGTTCACAATACAAGCGAGTAATTTTCGTGCGCCGGCAACTGTCGAATATTTATTTCTATTAGGCTTTCATTTATTAAGTTCACGTATTTACAGCAACATTTATACTTTATTTGCTCTAAAGTTATGGCAGTATGATAAATTGGAAAAGTAGAATATAGGCGACTGAGCAATTCCAGGCTACGAAAACATATCAAAACACGTCGACAGAAGAAAGGATCTTTCATCGCCCATTGTTCATGTAAGCGATTTGTTTATTTAGAACTCGCGATAAATAAACTCAAAAACTTCAAGTAAAATGGACGTTTGGTGACTGTTAAATAAAGTTAGGGAGTGCTTTAGTTAAAGTGTATATGTTTAAATGAATTAAAACAGGAGTAGATACCAAAAACGTTGAGTTTTGTCCAAATAGTATGTGTGATTTGAATAGGAGTGCAAGAAAGAAAAGGCCGAACTCTGTCAAAGTGCACGCCATATATTTTCGTCTAGCGCGCTCGCTTTTCACGGGCCAAAGTAAATATTTTTACATGAAAAACAAGAAGAGTTTTCCGTTCAAAGAGCTATTTTATTTCCTGGATATACGCATACCCCCGATGTTATGGTCTTCTGAAATTTGGCAAAATTTAGCGTACAAACGGAATAGCAAATATTGTATTCTTTACGCGGGTGGATAGAGAGGAAAGGAAGTTTAGATGGAGATGAAATATAGTTGGAAAGCTACTCCAAGGGATGAACAACAAATTATGTAAAAATGAATCCAAGACAAGTTACCGTTGTCTTGTACGAGCGTTTTGAAAATGCACCGAATAACCGGTCTAAACGTGCCTAATTTGCATAATTTCCACCGATTTCGAACTTTCCTATTTTTCGCCAAAATAAAAACTCGCTGGAACTTTTGAATATTATTTTTGAAAATGGTTTACTAAAAGGGTCTTTTGGGGCAAATAAAAAAATAATAATTTTTTTGCTTCTGTCGCCGGATTCTAAAAAGTTACTGACAACGGCTCTTAAAATGCTCACTTTCCAACAATCGTCATCAAGTTCTGCTAGGCATCCCACGAGATCTTCAGACACAGGAAATAACCTCGTCACAGCATCTACTTCTGAGAAAGTTCGAACACATCTGGACAACTCAAAATCCCGTAACTCTAGTTTGCCGTTACCTGCCAGCAGCAGCACGCCTTCTCTCACAGGTAGAAGAAGCGATGGATATGACAAATGGCGACTATGGCACATCCTCTCTTCATTATAAACAGTTACATTTACGTCTGAGTTATCGCAATATTCTTCAGTTTCATCATCAAAGTGCTGGTCTATATAATCAAACCATCTATAGCGATACTTTCCATCAACAGAAAATGCCACATCACTGGATAAATCGTCATCGCCCATCCGAAATTCGTCGTCGCGTTCTTTAACTTCTCCAAGATTTATCATGAACACTTCTTTTGAAAAAGGACTGCCAACTAATAAAGATTCTTTGCGAATCAATGAGAACGAAGGTAACCTGGAAAAGCGATAAACTGTCGATGGTAGGCTTCGGACCATCTGGTAGTCGTCCAAACATAGGAATAGAAATCTTCCTTTATCGAGAGACTTGAACTCCCATGGCCAACAAGAAACGTTTATGTCCTCTTGAAGAAAAGTCCTAGTAAAGACACGCTCACCAGTACCCTCAATATTGGTGGCAACTTCGCACGTAAAGTAATGTATTTGATCATCCTTTAGGTAGCCGTAAAAAATGTCCTGGCCATCAGGAGAGAAATGCATTAATCCACACGTCCACCATGGGTTACCAATCTCATAAAATAATTCACAATTCAAATTATCTACTTTATACAAGCCAGTATATTGAGAGCAATCTGAAATTGCTACCATTGTCCCATCAGGGAAAAGGCAAAGGATGACAAATTCTTTTTCCGCTGAAAACGCATTATCTCTGCTCCTTCTGACATATTCCACATGACAACATGCTCTGGATGGTCAGGACAATCAGTTAACATCTTCGACTTGTCCCCAGAAAAGGCACATACTGTGAAACTGCAGTTACTTGTGGGAAATAGAGGTTTTAGATCTCCGTTAATGGTGAAAACGTCTTTAAGACGTCCTGGTAATATCCATTCACCGTTCGGGTGAAAAACAACAGAACGGTAAAATGACAATGACATATTCTCCTGCTCTCGATTTTCTTCATGGTGAAAGAAATTCCCCGCTTCACGAAGAGCACATTGTTTGTTAAGAGCCGGAGAACCATATGGCTTCACTGTGATCGCTTCACGCATCCACCGTCAATCGCCACTCTGAAGCGACCACAACTGAATGCTTCGATTGAAGCATTCACATACCATGTAGTCCATTTGTGGTGACACGTCAAAACAAGCCACTAAGCTTTCACAATCAAATCGACCGTCAACTTGCAACTCTTCGCTATCCTCCTTTTTCAAGATTTCAATGTATGGTATTTCTGGATACCTGTTCTGTAAAACCAGCGAAGCCTTTGAGGCAAATTCTTGTCCTCCTTCGTTTAGGATTGCTTGGAAGAAGTGTTGTGGTTGACGACGCAACACGTGTTTGTGTTTTCTCATCACAGACAGTGCGGTGGCATTCTCGTCCCCAGAGCTACGCGGTTTTTTTTAAATGTTGTGACCAGTAGCTCTGGGGACAGAAAAAATTACGAATTTTTCGATTGGCTGATGAAAACTGCATGCGTAATGAGGAAAAAAATAACACACTAGTGCGCACGGCATTCTGCTTCCGGTTTCCTCTAAAAATGGCGCCGCGTATATCTTGGCTGCGATCGCGCGCGAGCAGGCGGTTGTTTACCTACCGAGCAGGCTCACAATGTATCGATCGCTTGCTTTGTTCTTGCACACTATTTTGTTGCTTGGCTGTAGCAAAGAAACAGAGGGTATTTGTTTAAAATTTGAACGTTATAAACCACGATCAGCCAGTTCTGCCCAGACGACGCATTCCCAAGGAAATTTGTCTTCGCTACAAGACCTTACAAAGTTGGACAGTCTTTGCGGTAGAAATACGAATACAAGATCAAGAAATTCGTCAACATTTGACTGTACACAATGTATCACGTCCCTAAAAAGCCGATCCTTTTTTCTGCTATTTGACTGCGTTTTTTAAAAGGTACTCTGTTTATGCTAGAATTGAGTCTTGTTGGGACTCTGTTGTTCAGTTTGGTCTTGGTGGAATTTGAACAAAAATGGTATGTAACCTATTAACATACAGTTCACTGTGATTTATATTGCCATTATTAGTACACGCAGAATAATAATGTACAGCCCTTGGCACTGCTTATTTTCAAATAGAACATTGTTTATATAATCTTAGTTGCCATTTCCTTTATTCCTATGATTTTTCTCTCTCTTCCCAGAGGAAATTAGATCCTGATCAGTATAAGAAGTTCTAAATGTCACCTCTTATAGTTCAGTGAAATACTAATGTTTAACATGTCTGACCATTCATTTGTTCCAGGTGTACGTAGTCAATCGATAAACCGATAATCGATATCAATCGATAACAATCGAAGATTGATATCGATTTCCAATATCAATCGATAGAAATCGATAAAGAAAAAAAGTTGTGAGTTCGATTGATATCGATTTCCGATAGAAATCGATAACGATTATGGCTCCGTCAATTCCAAGCCCGACCCGGGCATTTGTCGGGCATTTTACAACTTTTCCATCCCTAGGGTGGGGCATTTGCTATAACCGGGCAGCCAGGGGGTGGGGCATTGTCAAAGGCAACGCGATCTTTCGTATTTTAAAAGACGTACACGTTTTGTTGTTTATTTAAAATTTCCTGATTGCCCCCGATAGAAAAATATAAAAACTGAGTTGATATTTTGAGTCCCGCACTTTTCAAGTGTACCGTAGCCCCACCCCCACCCCACATGTCCAAACATTTGCACCGTTGCTTTCCACGTGCGAACCAAAGATGGCGGAACGAAGCTTCGACTTCAACACCATGTTCCAAAAATCATGATTACAGGTATAAATAAAGAGCTATGTATTTGTGAACAATTATAGTGTCCATCATTAATAGTTCTGCTTGGAATTTAGATTTTAAATTCCTCGATCCTCTCCAAAAAATTTTTGAACTTGTCCCGTGGGTCGGGCATTTGCACTGCTCCTGAAGCCCCACCATGGGATTTTGTGCATGTAAGCTGACCCCACCGTGGGGCATTTTCAACCTTCTGACAAAAAAATGACAAATGCCCGACAAATGCCCGGGGGGGGGGGGGGGGGGGGGGGTTTGAGCGGGCTTGGAATTGACGGAGCCATTAATTTATCAATTGTTATCGATTGTTATCGGAAATGATTTTTGTCATTTTACAAGTTAATCATTGACACAATGTTGTCTGTATGGTTTTATTGAGTCATTCAATCATCATAGCATAGCATGCAATAGTTTAACAATCAACAAAATACTTATAGGAACAAAAACAATAACAGGAACAATTTGGTCTTTTTATCGATCTTCAGCGCAGTTCATAATACCGGAAGAAGAAGTTGCGGTGTGCAAAGTAGCGGCGTGCAACCCTCTAGTCTCGTTATAGCAACGCCATAAAGATGACGCAGAATAAACAACAAAATCAGTGTTTTTGTGATTTTAATTAGTCGCATTAAAAAAGAAACGCAAGAATAAAATCACAGAGTAAGCAAGAAATAAAAAATAATCCAGTAGCACAGCAGTAATCACTTTGGCTCCATAAATATCGACCAGGAACAATACATGCAAAAGAAGAAGCAGTTTTCTGTGTTTTTCATCGTCATAAAACAAGGGTTCGAATGAATGGACGTGTTCAAATCTTTTAAATCCCAGAAAACCAAGTGAACGCGATAAACACTCTGCCTGGACGAGCCACGCCATCTTCAGTAATATGTTTGAAACAAATACTCTTTTGGATTATCGATTGTTATCGATTATTATCGATTATTATCGATTGTTATCGATTTTTGCCAATCGATAACAATCGATAAATTTTTTTTCTGTGAGTTCGATTGTTATCGATTAACGATATCAATCGATAGCAATCGGCGATTGATATCGAGTGTATCGATTGATTTCCGATATCGATTTCTATCGATTGACTACGCCTGGATTTGTTATACAGGGGTGGGCTGGAGGGAAATGTAACAATACCCAAAAAATTTCCCTGCCCCCCTTGAATTTTAAATATTTTTTCAAGACCCCCCAATCATCTTGAGTTATACAGTGAACTCTCTCAAAGCGCACACCACTATAAGGCGGACACCTCTCAAAGGCAGACATGGCTGGCTGGCTTATCCTGGCCAAATTTAACTTGTTTGTCTCAACTGAATTCTCTGTAAGGTGGACACCTCTTAGGCAGACTAGAGCTGGTCCCGAGGGTGTCTGCCTTAGAGAGAGTTCACCGTATTTGAGAACTCCCTCCCCCCCTCTTCCGCACCTTCCCACAATTTAAAACCCAGAAAAAACAGTGATTTTAGTGAGCCCAGGGGGGTTTGTGGTGACTTTTTGGGGTGAAAGATTTTGGTAAGAACCTTTTTTGGGGGAGGGGGTGGGGGATTACAAAAAGAGTAACCCACGGTTCTCATATCAAGAGTTCCGTTTGTTGTTTCCCTGAACAAAAATGTATCGCTCCCCAATTTCAAAGAATGACTGCAGTCTGACATACATATGCTTGACGAATAAAGAAGGGTGGACCCAAAAACTGTCTGAAACTCTATTTATTTATTTTTTTAAATTCAGAGAAAAAAGGGACTTTTTGGGGTTACATTCTGGGCTGTTGGACTTTTTGGGTGTCTGGTTTTAACCTAATAGGACTTTTGGGTTCCAATAATTTGGCCTCATTCGCACCTCCCTGTCACTATTATACCAGGGTAGCCTCTGTGGTTGAAAGCCTACCAGCCTCTCTAACAGATGGGGGGGGGGGGGGGGGTATAATTTCCTTTGTTTTAACTTGATGAATTATTAATGAGTTTGAGAATTTCATTCTCAATGTTGTTTTATATTTTCAACAACATCATATACAACATTTGCTCTAAAATTAAGCAACTGACATATTTTAATCATGATTCATATTATATAAATAATCAATCATGTTCTTGCATAGAGTGTAACATTAAAAGACTGTTTTTGTTGTTGTCATCTTTACTTGTATATTTATCTCCTCCACTTGCTTCCTGCAATCCCCGGGAGGGAGGGTACTCCCCGAAAATTTGGGTGGGGGTGTGCGGCGCGCTTCTTCAAACCCTTACCCTATTTCAGACCAAAATATGTGATTTTCCCTATTCCTTACATCAATCAATAAAACACAACTTTCCACTGGTAAATGGGGTACTGGTTGCTGCACCGGATTAGCTGCGTAGCCCAGCCTTTAGTGAGGAACAGCCCCGTTTATTGATAACTTCAGATAAGTGCATACACAACTGTACAAATACATTAGAAACTAGTATGCCTGCTGCCCGCCAGGAAAAAACCCCTTTACTTTAGGAGGAAACCTGATCCCTTCCGAATGCAGAGCCAGGCACATAAGAACCTCGAGGGAGAGAGGTTATGAGCTACACTAATGCACTATTTAGACAGGCTATCTGAAATGATATGTATACAGAATACTTAATAAAATATAATTAGCACATGTTGGTAGCAGCGCCACTGAGTCTAGAATGACTCCCCCAGTAAAATCCCGCCAACACACGATCTCAATTCTGATGTTGCCATGACAACTGTCGAATCTTCGGCGAACCGTGAAAACGTACATTTGCTGCTATTCTGCGAACCGCAGCAAATAGCAAATTTTCCCTACCCTATTTCAGACCTGACCCTTAAGATTGCCCTATTTCAGACAAGTAGGAGAATATATCCATTATTTGAGACCAAAATGTTCAAAATCTATACCCATTTTCTGGACCAAAACGGCTCAAAAACAATACCCTTTGGCACTGCACATACATATATAGCTTATATAGGAGAGTACCCCCCACCCCGGGCTCCAATCATTTCACTTACAAACCTGTTTGCAGTCTGCAGTGTTTGTGAAGTACAAAACTGGACAGGACTTACCAGTACCTACCACCTGCAAGATTGTGTAGCATTCTGTCACATAATAGGCTGAAGAGCATGTTGACTGTTGCTTATGTCATACAAATAATTCAGTTCTGATACTGTTCAATTTCCATTTATTTATGTCTTCGCTGAAAAAACTGTTGCAGCAGTGTATGTGAGACCAATGTTAGTGGCAGATCTAGGGAGGGTCCTGGGGAGCTATCCCCCCTCCATTCTTGAAAAATTTTTTGTTCAAATTTTTTGAGCAAGAACAGACCCACCTTCACTCCCTGACTTTGTAGCAAGGAAATGCCCATCTTAACTTCACCCACCCCACTGAATGTGAATAAATAAATCAACTTGATTTATACATGGTTTGTGTTAAAGCTAGAAGCTTGTGGGCCGTGAATCACTGTATCTCCAGTTGACACATACATGCCAAACCCCAAGGCAAATTACAGTGTAACCCCGTTAATCCAACCACCGACAGGCCACCAAAATCTGGTCGTATTATCGGAATAAAAAAATTACTGACATAATTTTAGTTATAATTTTAGTTCGGGACAAAAGAAAGTGGTCGTATTAGTGAGGTGGTCGCTGGATTCAAAGACCCAGCGACCCTCGAGGTGGTCGTAAGGTAGGGTTCCACTATACTGTAACAAAGAACTTACACTCATGCCACATAAGTCAGTGAACATCAAGCTCTTAACCAGACCATAACAGTACATTTTGTGCATGGTATTGCACAAAGAGAAGATTAATTAAATTTGCATACAACCCAAGAAGTCAGATAAAATTGATGTTGACCAAGTTCTTGTTCAAAGTAACAGTAATCAAGGCTGCTATAGACAATATTATTATAATGTTGTCTAGTTGTCTATAGCAGCCTTGATTACTGTTACTTTGAACAAGAACTTGGTCAACATCAATTTTATCTGACTTCTTGGGTTGTCGGCAAATTTAATTAATATTCTCTTTAATTTAATCACTTTTATAGCACTATTTACATATACTGATCAACAGCGCTTTACAATAATCGGAATAATTAATCTTAATATTAAAAACAAGTTAGAAATAAAATTGTCAGGGGAGTTGCAGTCAACTTTTCTTTCAGTTAAAATGCAGTTCAAATATCAACTTCTCATCACCCCTGTTACCCTTGGGTAAAACTTTTTTACTGGCTTTAACTGTAAAATTTAAGAAAGGAAAATTTATAAATCTTGCGAGTAAGACATGTACTTGAAATCAATGTGGCAATAAAAACCACGTATAACTAATGAGCTTACAACACAAAATTTTTAAAATGCGATAACAGCACCAATAACAATTTATTTAGCAACAACAGCTTTTATTCCGATTTCTATTAACATCCGAGTGTTGAGCTTACCACTGATTAATGATGAAATCAACCTCATTCAAACAACGGTCTAATCGAGTGTCTATAAAACGACGATCGATCAGGTTTTCAACAAACATCAACCGACGGATTTACGTCGTCAAAAAACAAAAACAGCAGCATGTTTATAATTTTGGCACTCATACCTCGATCAGAATTGACACACGAGACGTTCCAAACCCGTTGATAAAACACATGAGCAATCTTTCTTCTGTAAGGCAACGGCATGTAGGGCTGATTTTTGTTCTTCAAACCGAAATCATCCAAAGTTCAACTTGCTTTCGCTGGCCAGTCGATTTTACTTCTTCGTTCGACTTCTTTCCAGAAGAAGTCGTCCCCAGCCTTTCCCTGTCCTATTACTGAGCACGCGCAGTTGAACATTTATAAGCGTTGAATACAGTGGGCATGCGCTACCGGATGTCGTGAATTTCACGACATCCGGTTGTCAGCGTTACCAGAGCCTACGTTTCGCCAACCACGTGACCAAAAGAAACGGAGGATCTGGGAACGAGAATGGTGCGGTGGTCACAGAGCATTGGACAGTTGTGGGCAAGACTTCAAGGTATCTTTGCTTTGTTATATTTAGAACATCACCAGAGCCAGCAGTATCACCAAGGCACAGCTTTGCATACATAAGTTCTAAATCCGTTACATAGTTCTCTACAAGTTCTTTCAGCTTCTGAGGATTTACGTGGTCACCCATCACCTCCAGCATATGCTGCACACCATGTTGCAAGGCATATTTCTCAGTGTCACTAAACTGGGCACCATGAATGCCGTTTCGTTTCATAACATCGAGCTCAGTTTCACAAAGTGTGGAAAGAATCTCACAGCCTTCCTTCTTGTCCACCGTAAACTCATGCTGTCCGTAACATGACGTATCTGTCAACCAGT
Source organism: Desmophyllum pertusum (assembly GCA_029204205.1). Classification (NCBI taxonomy): domain Eukaryota; kingdom Metazoa; phylum Cnidaria; class Anthozoa; order Scleractinia; family Caryophylliidae; genus Desmophyllum; species Desmophyllum pertusum. Next base: position 126,196 of record MU826421.1, read on the forward strand.
CCTTAACCGACTTGTGAAAGATGTGTAGACGGCCATCTCGAACTGGTAGAAGTGTAGAGATGCAGGAAATTGCCTTCTTCACTTTTCTATGTGAAGAAATTGCGCGGAAGCCGAACATGCTAGAAATAAAACCAAGTGGCAAAGGCTCTTTAGCAGCCATGATAGCAGAAAGGAAACCCAAAAACTTGTCTTCATCGAGCTCCAATTCTTGACGAAATTCCTTCTCTAGGCGTTTGAAATAGGACTGGTAAACAGAAGAAATCCCTAATGGCAAGCTGCTGTCCAAATCTTTTAGAGTCAGTGGAGAAGCATTCTTCTCGATGAACTCTACCAGAAAGTAAGCATATAATATTACTCCCTCGGACTTTTCTACCAGAGCATTCAAGATGCCGTCTTGATCCTTGGTTGGTATGACATGGCTCAGCCGCTTTTCGAAGAACAGCCGAATGTCACCTTTGTTGTCATCACCATTCGATTCTATCTGCAAGGGCTGGAAGCCCTTAAGGCTGTCCGCAATGTTTACCTCTGGTCTAGTTGTCATCAGAAAGCGAATCCACAGCGGAAGTTTACCAAAGTGGTTTGCAATTACATCGAGCAGTTCATTGCGTCCATTGTATTCGCTTTCATCCAAGGCATCTATGACAATTAAGGTGCTTCTACCAGGGTCAGAGATTGTGCTTAGAGGTTCCTTGAAAAGCAGCGCAAATAGTTCCTCCACTCCCATGTTGTTGATGTCTGCACCTAAATTCCTCGACAGCTGTTCAAGAAGAGCTATCTTGTACTCTGGCAACGCATGACATAGATGACTGGCCAAAGACTGGAGCATCAGCTGAGGATTTCGATACCGCGCGTTGTTGTGTTGACAAAAATGGCTTCCTGACAATCTACCAGCTTCCTGCATTCTTTTGCACACAACAGCAGAAACCACAGATTTCCCCATTCCTGCATTTCCACTGATCACCATCACGCGGTTTGGGGAGGTTTTGTCATCTAACCAGTCCTCGACCTTTTTGAAAATCCACTCACGGGTTCCTTCCTGGAATCTTTCAGCGTGAAAGTCGATGTCTCCTTTGAACTCGGACTTTGCAAGGATCTTGAGTAATTCCTCTACTCTGTCATTCTCTCTTTTCTTGTCCGAGTCTTCAATGTCCTGCCTGACGTCCAGAACATCGCGGTGCATTTTGGTCTGGGTGCGACATACTCTTTTCAGCTTCGACTTAATTTGCTGAAGTGTTTTACCGTCATCTACTTGAATCTGGCGTACCGTATCGACAATTTGGTGAACTTCTTTAAGCTGTGACTTTATATCCTCTTCACTATCGGCCCAATCGAACAATACGCTGAGGTATCCCTCCTCACCAGAATGCTCTGCCTTCAATCTATCTATTTCCACCTGATCTAACCCCAAAGCAACAAGAACAGCACTAATCTCCAGCCACAGAGAAGTGAAGGTTGGCGTATCGACACCAGTGGTTGATACATGGCCATACAACTCATTGCGGAAAAACTTTATGCGAGCAAGGTTTGCCTCAAGAGATGTGTCACTTGGGGGTGGCTTAGTGTGCCAACCTGAAGGGGGAGGGGATAGTCCACAAATGCTGGTCAGAAGGAGGAAAAGAAGAGTGATGTCAAATGTGTTAGAGTCTGGTGTGACTCCACCAGGTGGGAAAAGTTTGTCCCATTGTGGTTTGCGTAAAACCCTTTTCTTTAAAAGAGTTTTGAGGGTTGAATAGTTCGCATTGAGATCAACAGCCAGGTTTGCAGGAGGATGGTAACTGTCAAAAACGTTTCTCGCCACTGTTGTTCCACCATCAATAAGAAGTCTGCTGAGCTTGGCTCCATTTGTCTTCTCTACAGAGCTGGCCAAGGGAGAAGGTGCAGCAGTTGCCATCTCTATCCAAAGTACAAAGGTTTACACTCCAACTGTACCTGCGAGTAGTAGGAAAGGATTTGATTTTTTATAGTTTATAAGATGGAAGTTAAATGCTATCACTGGATGTGGTGTCTTCCACTGCTTCACTTCATTTTTTTCCCATTAGTCGTACACGTTCTGCTTATGGCAATTTACTCAAAGAGTTTCTTATTGCTTCTAATCATTCAGATAATTTTACTCTAAATTTTCTCAAATTGAAAGATGTCACGTAAGGTCGCGAATTTAGAGTTTTTAAGACAGCAGGATTTGATTTTAAATTGTTGTTGAAACCACAATCAATTGCGTACTGTCTACTTCAGAATTTAATCTGCATGACGAGGCGTACTGGGTACTATTAATAAGTCACATAATAAATAATAAAACCTTTATTTTTAAGTGTCTAACTGAAATAGCAGTTGACAACCACTAAATGGGGACACTATGTATATAGTACTAATTGCTATAAACTACTGGTCTAAAATCTATGTTGGCTACAAAAACTACTTAATATACAAATATATAAAACTATTTACAATAAATTATATAAAAATCTTTGGAGGGACTTTTAAGCATTACACAGAATGAATGAATGTACATAGAATGCAGTTGGTACATTATTTTACTGTCTGTCATTCTTGAGGCAAGGTCCACTATCCGTATATTGTTCTTGAAGGCAGATATACCTGATGTGTTTTGGTAAAGTGGCCCATATTTTGAGTCCTATATATCTGAGTGAGTGTTTACCAAAAATTACAGTGTTGAATCTGGGTAAAATAATAATCATTATAAACATCTCTACACCCGTGAATGTAAAGCCCAGCAGTTACACAAGCGGGTTTTCCTTGACAATACTTGCCAAGTCTATTTGCTCGTGTAGACGACGAAATGTGATATGTTTTCCCTTGACAAGTCTTGACAGGTCTCCTTGTTATAAGAAGACTTGTCAAGGAAAAAATGACTTATCAAGTGTAAAACGTGCTCGTGTGAATGGCTTGACAGTCAAGGAAACTTGTCAAGTTCCGGCTGGTATTTGTGAGAAAAGTCAAGTGTCCCAAACTCTTCACTTTGTGGTTTACCACACCAGGCGACTGTCAGAAATGACACTGGCTCCGGACAAAGCAACATCGATGCTAAATTTTGGGAGCCTTCCAAAGCCATGAAAGCTAGTAGAATAACAAGTGTAATAGCTGAAGAATAGGAATACATTGCGTAGCAATAGGGGTACGGTAGATAATGAAGGATTGATTTGCCAGCTATCATGGGTAGGCTAGCCGATTTCCATGATATGTTTGATTTGCTTTTCGTAAATATAAAAATAAGCTTTAAATCATTCAGTTTCGGCGCAAGCAATACTTGTCAAGGAAGACGTGTTTTCTGTCTACTAGCGAGCAGATAAACTTGTCAAGTTGTTGGTCAGTACACACGATCAAGGTGTAAATGCCAGGGCTTGAAAATGAAGGTTACCCTTAAATTATTCTCATATACATGTACCTCCTGAATGCCATGAGAACCAGGCACAAAGTCCTGTTTTCAGAGCTGGCCAGGAATGACGGTGCACGGCCATCCGTTGCTCCCAAATCCAGTATATCTATGAATACATCAAACTCAAAGTCAGACCTAAATAAATTAATAGTTCTTTGAGGAATTTTAATTTCTCGCCTGGGACCAGTAAGCCCTCATAAAGCGCATTTGTTTTCTCACTACCATTAAAAAGTATATATGGAGATGAATTACTGACTAGTTTGAAGTTCCAAAGACCCTCATAACCTCGCGAATATTGCAAAGTGTCAAAAATTCGACTTGACCGCCGCCATTTTGAAGACTAAGCCTGGCCGCATAATCGTGACATCAAATAGTCCAACCTAAATTGGCGGGAAGCGCTGTGTGTTACATAGTTGCTGTTTTGGTGTGCCATTGTTCGATGTTTCGAGTCCACAATGCAGCCTCTTGTGCAGTTCCAAACTGTTGTAACATATCGCAAAAGGATAGAAGAGGAATTATATTTCATCGTTTGCTATTAATTGAAAGATCTTGCCAAGAAATGGCTAGTTAAACTCGGCCGCGATAAGAGATTCTTGCCAAAACCCAATAACATTTATGTTTCTTCCGACCACTTTACGTATGACTGCTTTGAGATTGATTTTAAGTCAGATCAACTTCTTACTGGTAACACTATAAAAGAAAGCAGAAACCTGATGCTGTTCCGACAATTTTTAAACACGAAAAGTTGGTTCGCTAGCGAAAGAAGCAAAGCCATGAAAGAACGACAAGAGGTTAGTTTGTCAGTATTCCATAATGATTCAATTTAATTAAGGCGCTGTGACAATAAAAATGTTTTGTGCAACTCAACCGCAACTTGTCTCGCAATTTTGTTAAGCCGTCGCGAGACAAATTATTAAAAGAAGCGTTGCTTTATAGTGTAACACCGAAATGCTGCGTTGCCGCTTCGAAAAGTAGAACTTGATTCTGTTTCGTAGAACGGGACAATTAATTTTAGGAGGTCAAGGGCAGCGTTACACGTTTAATAATGGCAAACGATGAAATATAATTCCTCTTCTGTCCTTTTGCGACCTGTTACAACAGTTTGGAGCTGCACAAGAGGCCGCATTGCGGACTCGAAACATCGAATAAATCACACAGCGCTTCCCGCCAATTCAGGTTGGACTATTTGAAGTCACGATTATGCGGCCAGGTTGCTGAGTAGTCTTCAAAATGGTGGCGGTCAAGTCTAATTTTTGGATACTTTGAAGGCAAATTTTGCAGTTTTGAGGGTCTTTGGAACATCTTCATATATACTTTTTAATGGTAGTGAGAAAAAAATGCGCTTTATGAGGGCTTACTGGTCCCAGGCAAGAAATTAAAATTCCTCAAGTAGTGAGAAAAAAATGCGCTTTCTGGAGTGACCTTCTCCTTTAAATATCTGCGTGGTTGCTAATCAGCTTGGTTGCAACTGACATTCCAAGTAACTCCTAGTAGTTTAGACTGTCATTTGCACAAACCATGGGCCACCTGTGAGCTCTGGTGAGGAGGAAGGGGGGGGGGGGGGGGGGGGGGGAACAGGGGTTTGAACATCCCAATTCCAGTACATTTTACTCCCAACACAAGCGACTGCAAGTGTTAGTGTCACTTGTGTTGGGGGCCTGGGTCCCAGAACATTATGCATGGGTTTACCCGGCACAGTGGCAAAATGAGTGCGCATGCGCCAACCCGCCACGTCATTTCCATAGAAACATACCGGCATCAAAATGGCGGCAATTTAAAATTCCCGGTATTTGTTTTCATTTCGCAGGGATAAGGCCGTCACGAAACAGATAAGGTTTTTACCTTGTAATAGTCAATACAATACAATACAATACAAAAGCACCAAAACAGCCGACCATGTGCACACATTTTGCCGCTGTGCCTGGTTAACCAAACATTATTTTTGTCTAGTGGGAGGGACAGGGGTCTCTGAACTTCCTGTTTGTCATACATTTCACTCCCAGTTCCCACCCCTCCCTTGGTCGGGCGGCTTCTGCCTCTTTGTGCTCAAACTATTGTGATACATTACACAATTGTGCGACATTTTGTCCTGATTCTCCAGATTCCTGCCACTTTGGTTATTTCGCTTCCCTGCTTTCTTTTCCTGCCTCAGGGAAGACTTCCCACCCCCTTTACTCCCGGGTTCCCGTCTCCCTGCCCCCCAACCCCCTCCCCCAAGGAGACTCCAATGGCCCTGGGGATGAGATGAAGTAAAGTCTGGAGTTCCTGGGGTGTCAAACAAAATCAAACACCAATCGTTCGATTGTGTTCAACAATCGAACATAATCGTACTCATTTTGTTTGAATGAGTTCGATTTTGTTCGATTGCGCTCAATTTTGTAGATTTGTTCGATAATCAAACTCACACAAAATTAGATACAGTCAACTCCAGTTATTACGGACACCCTCGGGACCACGATTTGGTGTCCGTAAAAGCGAGAGTCCGTAATAGCGGGGTATGAGAATATTTTATTTGAAAACATATTTAAAGTTGGACAGACTGGACAAACTTATTAATGGCAGCGAGACTGCAAAGAGGGCCTTGGCCAACAGAGGAAGCACAAATCCACCAAAAAAGACAAAGTCAATGACTAAAAGCAGAAAAAGTAGATTTCAAATGTGTGCAAATGTTCAAAGATGCCGCTCAGTGTCCGCTATAACGAGAGTGAAAACAACAAAATTATGACGTCAGGACCGAATCCAGTGTCCGTAAACTTTGTCTGTAATAGCAGGAGTTTGTTTCAGTAAAACATCTGTAACTTTCGCCGGGATTTAGCTGCTGTCCGTAATCAATCGCGGGGTGTCCATAATAGCGAGGTGTCCGCAAGGCGAGAGTTGACTGTAACACCAATCGTTCGATGAACGATTGGTGTTCGATTGTTTTTTTGTTCGATTTTGTTCGATTAGACACCCCGGGGGAGTTGCAGGAAATGTAAGACATCTGTAAAACATTAACTTAATAGCACAACATACTATATCCCTGATATTTGATCAGTAAAATCTCTTACATACATACATACATACATACATAAGCTTACATAATAACTATATCTTTAACGCTAACAGATTGTGTATAAGTTACATGTAAGCTTACATGTACATGTACCTCAAAGCTTAAAGGACACTGTCCTGATTTTAGCATGATTTTGGGAAGCTCAGAAACATATCTAGATCATAGGAAGTTGATCAATAATGGTTTGAATCTGTAGAATAACACTCGACAAATGACAGGAACCCATTAGGAAGTGAGGATGACGAACGACAGCGAGGATGGAAATGGATTGCAATATGGATTTTTGAAAAAACGTTAGGATGTCAGTTTTTCAAAGTTTCAAATTTGGCTCGGAAATCTTTGAAATTTTGCAAATATTTTGTTGCAGTATGAAATTTCTTGAAGAAATTGCTTTTTATCATTTAGTTTAGAGTTTATTAAGTTCTTATTTATAGATTTAGGAACCATTTCATGCATTTATAACAGTTTTGAGCAAATACGCCGGGACAGTGTCCCTTTAAGGTAGTACAACTGGCTAAAATGCTCCGAAAAAGGACCCTTTTTTGAGAACTGTTTCAAATCCATTTCAAATTCCATAGAAGAAGTTGTTAAGTCATTTTTATCAGAGAAACAGATTCTGAAATCGACATTTTCATTTTCGTAACGGGAATGTGTGAAATTGATTACCTCGCAAGCGGTGTAAAAATCAGTTTTTTCTAATTTTTAGGGTTATGTTTTAATTAGTAGTCATAATTTTTGTTTTATAAACAGTTATGAAGAAAATACATGAAATATGAGTTAGCCGCAGTGAAACAGCAAATTCTGTGTTAAATATTAACAGGCATTAAAATCAAGGACATGACTCCCTTAATTTTATTCAAATTGAATGTTTTTTTGCGGCTAAATGCAGGAAGATTACTTAACATGTGGACAAAAACTGTGCCAAATTTCGTCAGCATTGAGTTTTTCCTAGTGGCAATTTGTTAAATTTTATCACATGTAAGTCAAAAAGACGCCGAATTCGACGAATTCAGCCAGTTTTTCATCGCGATTTCTCTGCAAATTGATCCGCCATCTTGAGCCTTGTACTTCCCAGCCTGATCAACATGAGCACACACGAAAAATAATCTGGAATGTTGTGCGAGACTCCCGTGAACAAAATACCAGAGCGCATGTCCTTAGCTTCCACCGTTCGATACTTACGTCTGCAAATCCAAGATGGCGTCTTAAAATGGCGCCCCAGACAACGAAATTCAATCTCCGCTTTCTCCAAAACCCGCAAACGGTGGACTCTTATCTTTTGGAATTGATCATAATAATGTTTTATCTACCAGCTGGCTGAAAACGAAGGTAACTTTATTTTTTTCGACTCAGCCAATTGTACTACCTTAAGATCGCATTTTAGCGTTCATTTTTCCTTCCAGAAACACCGTTTATCGCGCTATGGTTTGGTCCTGTTCAAGAGCAACAAGTAAAACTAAGAACCGTCTCTTGGCATCCCTTGAAGTAAGATAAAACCATCTAAATTTTTAGGGGCAAAAGACAGAAAATCCTGGAAGTTTATTTACTCGCACCGATCGACAAGCTACTCTAAGTATTAAATGCAATCAATCAGTTACCTCACATCTCCATTCCATGCATATGGCCGACTTGTATGTGTAATCAAACACCTGATGTTCATAAAGACCGCAAACGAGCAGCGACAAAGAACAGTTGAACGTGGAACATCTTGAAGGGAGTGACAACAGGAAGTTTCTCGGTTTCGCTTTCGATTCCCTCGCCCTCGCTCTCACGAGTGACATTTTTCCTCTCCCCAGCCCCGGTGGATGCCTGCGTAAAAAGCTCTGGCGAACCAAACTGGTCAAAGTTGAAAGCAATATTCGACATTTGGTTATCGTTCTCTTTATTTTCAATCTTTGATTCCTCTAGTACCTTCTAACAGTCTGCAAATCGGCTACAACTCAAGACAATACCGAAAATACAGCTTCCTATGGCTTTCTCTCCCTCCCCTCCCTAACTATCCGACTCTCCCTAGTTTCCCGCGTTCAAGCTTGGAACGCCTGGCGAAAATTGCCACTTGCTATCCGAACACGATGCCAGTTGATAATCGTAGAATTGTTGGACCAGAAGTTACACAACCGGTTGTTATTGGAGGAGAAAAACGCGCAAACAAATCTCTAGTAAATACGGACATGTATATTCCGCTTTCTCAGTTTTTGTTGGTTCCTAATTTCGAGCTTGTTTCTTGTTTATAGATAAGCAGCGAGGGCTTGCGAAAAGATGGCCGAAAAGTGGACCAACTTCGACCAATGTGTAAGTTGATTTGCAAACGGATGAACTAAAACAGTAACTGTAACAGAGTACTGTCAAGTTAACATTTAGTTTAATAGAAGATAATCAACTCTGGCGTAGTCGCAATCTTAAATAATCTTTAATCTTTAACGAGATACTCCTAAATCAGTTAAAGCTATACTAGGAGATATATACTATGCTAAAATTCATATATAAGCTTATGTACATAAATATAATCGATGGTAAGCACAAAATGATTAGGAAACCAAACAATATCAGAGTTCAACCGGGTCACTGAGCTGAGCCATCTGTCGGATAACTTTCGAATTGAATTGAGTTTCTTTGAATATACCGTAATTTAATTTAACACAGTGGCTATTCGTACGGGACCCGTACTGCGACTTGTATTTGCTATTCGTGCGGGAGTCCATGTACCGTAAATCCTCGAATATAAAGCGCCCGGGGTGCTTATTTCAAATTTCAGTTTTTCCCTTGTCAAGTCGATCCATAATTGAACCAGTTGTATTTTTATAAAATTTTATTTTTGGCAAAAATCTGGAGTAATTCTGACTACCTTCTCTTACTTCATACATTCGTGGGCGGTGTAATCTGCAGGTGCAGGTGTGAGTGCAGTTGAGTAACCTAGGGTTAACGGTTAGTGGTTACTTTCAGGGTGTTCTGGGCTAGTGGTTACACCTGCACCCACACCTGCACCCACACCTGCAAATTACACTGTCCGGTACATTCGTTTTTACTGGGTGTGGGTTTATATTTTAAATTTCAAGATTCTATAGGGCCACTTATTTGAGGGGGGGGGGGGGGGGGGGGGTGGGCTATTCAAGGATTTACATTAATTACTTATTCCTGTCGATCCAAAATATTATAGGTTTGTTAACTAAAGATGCCTTGGGCGCTGTTGATTTGATTCAGACTAATTTGCTTAATTTTGCTTTAATAATTGACACGCAAATGGCATAGGTGTCTAATAATTGAAGGGCATGCTGGAATAAGGGCATAACGACAATATAATTCTATTGTCGTTATGCCCTTATTCAGCATGCCCTTCAATTGAAAAAAAAAAAATCAAATTGGACACCTGTAATTGGACCCCCATGTGATCGCCCTCCAATTGCGTAACAAATAAGAGTGTCACTGTGGGGAACAGGGTTCAAAATAAAATCACGGCTTTTAGCTTGAATTTGTAGGCTTTTTTGTCAAGGCTCATTTTTTCCCGGCTGTCAATAATGAATGAGCACGTACCCAGAAATGGCACCTTCTATGAATCACTTTTTTTCACTTTCCACGATTTGCGTGTGTGTACTACTACACTAATTAACGGGAATCTGCCAAGAACCCGTTGCCTAGCACGTGACCAAAATCTTCCTCTTTCTTCCTTGAGAAACCTTGAAATTATAAACTGATTTTAAAAAGATTTCGCATATATCGCATGCTTTGAACTGCTAAAATAATGTCAGCGTCAGAATCTTCATTTTAATTAACGTGTTTCTCGATGTTTCATTGTGACAATTCCTTTCCAAACAAAGCATTTTTGTGTTTGTTCAAGCGTAAAATATGCAACTTTGTCTAGACAAACCGTCGCGCTTCTTCACTCACAAACATGGGAAATCCGTTCTGTCAAGCAATATGAATACAAAACTGACTTTAATTTGAACCAGTGAAAAGGCTTACATGTAACAACCGGCACTAAACAAGTTTTTGTGCAAAATAAATCTTGATTACAAGTGCAGAAACATAAAGGCGGTAACGCAACGGTTTGTCTAGACAAACTTGCATGTTTCACGCTTGAACAAACACGTAAAAGAGTTATTTATACGGTGAAGCACGCTTCAAATTTCCAAACCTTTTTCAACTCTTTCTACTGACTGCTTTATTGTCTGATATGAAATGTTTACTATAACATTCAGCGACTTTGATTTCAGTTGGCCGATCAAAGCATGACATTTTTCTATTTCTTCGGTGAAAAGTCGCCGGCAAGTGTGGTCAAAGTGCCGGCGCTGCTATTTTGAACCCTGGGGAACCAATATTGTTATTGTTATGATTAGACAGCGAGTTGTATTACTGTTTACATGTACAAATGTATGCATTCTTTCTTATTACAGTTCTGCGGTCAGGAGTAGTAAGTCAGGCAAGAGGCTCAGCATATATTGAGATGCAAAAGACCAAGGTCACATGTGCTGTGTATCCTTATAATGATGTGAAGACAGTCAGACAGAAACCGGGATAAGCTCCGGCAGCGTGGGCCAATTGCCCGTTCCGAAGTTCAAATGGAGACTGGGGACGAGTTTTTAAATTTTGATTTAATTAAAAATTGGAGCCCATCAATAGAAAGATCACATTAAAATTAGTCAGTTTACCAAGTTTGGGGTTGTTTCGTTGGATTTCAACCATGTAGAAGGCTTTTCAAAAATCAGAAAAATTAGAGACTTTGTATGGATTTGGGGGACGCCATCTCTGAATTAGAGACGTTTGTATGGAATTTGGACGACCTTTGACAGCTCACAGCCTGGTTACTATGCAATGCAACATAACCAAACTTGGTAAACTTACTAATTTTCATGCGATCTTTCTGTTGATGGGATTAAATTTTTAATATCATGTAATTTGAACAATTGGTAAACTAGTGCCCAGTCCCTTCGGAACGGGCAATTTGGCCCAAGTCCAGCTTTACTTTACCTTTACAGACCAAAGCGGATGTACATGTAGCAAAGACCAGGGTTCAATATATTCTCCCATTGCATCTCTTGCATTGGGTTAATAAGTAGACAATAATGTTTACATGCAACAGCAATTACATGACTGTAAAGCTGAGACCTCTGTCAATAATTTTCCAGACAAATGCTTCTTAAGTTTTCTGCCAAGTTTTACAATGAAATAAACGTCGACCCGACGCCGGCAGTGTTCAAGATATCGCTTACTGTCTTTGATTCCTTTTCTAAATGCCCTCTGAAATTATTATAATAGTAATAGAGTTGATGTTCTTGGGCGTAAATATGTTTTTGGCCCTTCTCAGTCTCATTTTAGCCCTCGCCGAAGCGGCTCGGGCTAAAATGAGCCTGAGTCGGGCCAAAAACATATTTACGCCCGCGAACATCAACTCTATTGTTATACTAGACTAGTACATTATTTAATATTCAAACAGCCTTGAATGGTTTTTGAGATACTGTACATGTACTGTAGACTGCAAAGTTCTCATATTATTTTGATTGTTAATTTACACTCTAGACTTGCTTCAACTTCCACAGGTGCAGAAAGGTACCACATCGCTGATGGATCCAACATTTCGAGAGGTGGGAGGCTAGAAATCACAAAGTTCATATAATATTGCATATTTTATGTTGTACATAGTTTAGATTTATTTTTGGTTTAAAAATTTTCAAACCATTTTGATTTTATTTTCCTTTGTTTCAGAGTATGGTAATGGCAATTAAACAAAGGAAAATAAAAATCAAACTGGTTTGAAAATTTTTAAACCAAAACAAAAATTGAACCACAACACATACATGTATACAGTGATGTCAAACCCCTATTAAGCGGCCAGCTGTCAAAGTCCCAATATCGTAATAATACTGTAAATAAAAACCCCTATTTTAAAAGAGGCCAACACCTATTAAGCAGCCACTTGCCTTTTCCCCGAGGGTGGCCGCTTAATAGGGTTTAGATTTTAATGGACAAACCAGGTTGAAGTTTTGGCTATTTTTTACAAAATGTATAAATTTTTGACTTTAGATAATACATGTACAATGTTATCTGTGAGATTAAGGAGTCCCAAGAGGGCAGGCAATGGCGACGGACGCGTAATGATCTGCTCCGGCAAATTGGCTGATTTCTAAGTTGAATTTCTTGGCATGAGTGCCAACAAACGTTTAAGAGAGTCTAGTTCAAGCTCTAGTATGCCTGAGTCGCCAGAAACCGACTGTTCGCTAAAAAGCATAATGAAGAAACTGGGAATGTATGCAACGTTCGCTAGATGCGAACTTTGCTGAAGCAATGGGCGAGATAAATAGCTTACGCATCGACGTCAACACTCAGCTAGCAACATTAAGAAGCGATACTGACGAGTTAAAGAATTCCCTGGAAGCAGCGTGGGTCGAATTAACGCCTTAAAGGAGCAAGAGAAGCAGAATAAAGATGTGCAAGCTCAGTTAACACAAGAAAATTCACAACTCAAAGTTGATGTCACCGCCCAAAAAGCAAGAGCGATCAAGTTAGAAAATTATACCCGACGAGAAAATATACGGCTCCTTAATATACCAGAAAACGCCGAAGGAAATTGCAAGGAAATTGTACGAGAAGTAATGGTTGAGGTCCAAATGGAGGGTGTGGAAGCAATCGAGTTCCACGCGGTTCACCGCACCGGGAAACCAAGAGATGATGGAAACCCAGAGCAATAATCGCACGCTTCGTCAATCGTGAAACCAGAAATGCCTTTTGGAATAAAAGAAAGGAACTAGCCAATTCTACAAACCACCAGCATGTAATCCTAGTACCCGACTACGCTCAGGAAACTGCAAAAGAGCAGAAAAAGTTATCAACCGCATTGAGAAACGCCAGAAACAACAACCTCACTCCAGCATATATCAACAGAGGTCGGCTCTTTGTCCAAGGAAATTCGTATCTTCCAGACAAGATCCCGGAGTATTTAAAGTAAACAATATCCTTTAAACATAGTACAATATTCTTTAAAATTAGTCTTTATAGTATCTCCTGGGTTATTGTATGATTTACTCATTATAGCCAACTTATTGCCGTTAGAAACGATTTAGGCGAGAACATAACCACCGCCTATAAAACGCCATGCCTCATATGTGTACATGTTAGTTTGTTAATATGTTTTTGTTTTATCTTCCACGATTTTGTTCGTTGTTTAGTGCCGCTTGGTATCTTTTCGTTTAACCTAAATAAGTACAAGTATGTCCATAAATTTCATTTATTATCAAGAAGATTATTTAGTTTCAGCATCACAAATTATTCATTTCAACTAGCTGGGCTAACTAATTTGGAATTTCACACCGTATATCACCAATGAACAACTCATTCAATCTTAAGATCATTTCTTTAAACGTCAGAGGGATGAACAAATCTATCAAACGCAGAAAAATATTTAGGTGGCTTCATCAGCAAAACGCTCACTGCTGCTTCTTACAAGAAACATATAGTTCAAACCAAACTATAAAACAATGGGAGTCAGAATGGGGAGGGAAGCTCTTTTACAATCATGGAACTAATCACAGTAAAGGCGTTATGATTCTGGTAAACCCAAAACATGAATTTGAGCTGAAAAGGTGCACCAAAGACAAAAACGGTAGAGTACTAATTTTAGATGCAAAGGTGGATGATCAACACGTTGTATTAGTTAATATTTACGCCCCAAACGTTACGGCTCAGCAAGTACATTTTTTTCAAGAGTTAAACACAACCTTGACTGATTACGAAGAAGAAAGCATAGTGATAGGTGGTGATTTCAATTGTGCCCTGACAACAAAAGATCGAATAAGTGTAAGATCACACGTCAATAAAGATATGACCATAAAAGAAATCCAACAATTGATGACAAACTACTCTCTTTGTGATATATGGCGAGAAAAAAATCCGCAAACACAGTCGTTCACATGGCGCGATAACGCGTTCAAAAGTCAAAGCCGTTTAGATTATTTTCTTGTGTCATCAGAATTAGGTAGTTTAACAAAAGAATGTGACATAGCTTTCACACAATTCTCAGATCACTCAGCAGTGATCTTCAACGTGCAATCCAGCGAGCATCAGAGGCGCTCTGGCCCGGGCTTTTGGAAGTTTAATTCTAGTCTGCTTGAGGATGAAACGTACGTCAATAAAATTAGAGATAATATTAAGCTATACAAGGAAAAATACAAGGAAGTTGAGGACTTGGGACTTAAATGGGACGTTATAAAAATGGAGCTTAGGAGCTTCACTATTTTCTATTCTAAGCAAAAAGCTAAAAAAAGAAAGAGATAAAGAAAAAATATTGATTACCAAATTGAATGAGCTCCAACAAAAATTGGATACGTCAAGAAACGATCATAAAACTATTCAGGAGTTCTATATGCTAAAACTGAAGTTAGAAAAGATTACTAATAAAAGAATAAAAGGCACAATCCTTCGCAGCAAAGCCAGATGGTACGAAGACGGGGAAAAGAACTCTAGGTATTTCCTTAACTTAGAAAAAAGAAGCTCTTTGAAAAAGAAAATTACTAAGCTGACATTATCCGACGGAAAAGAAACTGAAGATCCGACAGAAATCCTAGAGGAAGAAAAGTCTTTCTATAAAACCTTATATTCCTCCAAAAAAGTTAACCCAGATGATCCTGGTTTTGATATATTTTTTAATAATAATCTCATAACACCGTTAGATGAAGATCAATCAAAGAAGTGTGAAGGTAAATTAACAGAAGAGGAATGCAATCAAGCCTTAAATCACATGCAAAGCGGTAAAACACCTGGTTCTGATGGATTTACTGGCGAATTCTATAAATGTTTTTGGGAAGATATCAAAACCGAAGTCTTAGCAAGCATTAATTATGGTTTTGATAAGGGTAAACTGTCAATATGTCAAAGACGAGGTATAATCTCACTACTTCCGAAAAAAGATAAACCGACTAATTTGCTTATAATCTGAGGCCAATATCGCTTTTAAACACTGATTACAAAATTGCCACAAAGGCAATCGCAAGGAGATTAGAGAATATCTTACCCTTTATTATAAACCCCGATCAAACTGGATATATCAAGGAAGATACATCGGCGAAAATGTCAGGCTCATCAGCGACATGATTAAATACACCACTGATAAAAATCTTCCCGGCATCGCCATTTCTTGATTTTGAGAAAGCATTCGACTCAATTGAATGGAATTTTCTCTACAAAGCTCTTGACAAGTTCAACTTCGGCTGTGAACTTAAAAACTGGATACAAATTCTATACAATGATATTTCAAGCTGTGTAATAAACAATGGCTACGCGTCAGAATTCTTCAACTTACAACGAGGTGTAAGACAGGGATGCCCTTTATCAGGTATGCTCTTTGTGTTAGGCATTGAAATATTAGCTCGTGCAATTAAGCAAAACACAAATATTGAGGGTATTAAAATTGGAACTCATGAAATTAAAATCACTCAATATGCAGATGACACAACTTTATTTCTGAAAAATCTAAACTCTCTCAAAGAACTCTTGCACATCTTAGAAAGATTTGAAAGATGTTCGGGCCTGAAAATAAATCCCACAAAGTCGGAAGCCATGTGGCTTGGGAAATGGAAAAACAGAGAAGACACCCCCTTTAATTTTAGATGGCAAAAGATTCTGTTTATGCTTTGGGGATACATTTTTCTAATGACGACGAAACATGCGAGAAACTTAACTTCTTTAGTAAGCTAAATGTCTTGGAAAATACTCTAAATAGCTGGAAAAGAAGAAAGTTAACATTGCTAGGTAGAATAAATATCGTCAAAACGTTAGGTCTTTCAAAGCTTATATACAACGCCTCTGTTCTCCCTGTACCAAAGCTTTTTGTGAGTTGGTAAATAAGATTACTTTTGGCTTTATATGGGATAACAAAACGCCGAAATAAAAAAAAGTACAATTATTGGTGACAAAGGAAACGGGGGCCTAAATATGATCGACTTCACACTAATGAACAAAGCTTTGAAATGCATCTGGGTAAAACGTTTTAATTTAAAGAGTAATGCAGCATGGAGAATAATTCCTGATGAGGCCACCTATCAAATGGGATGTTTTAATTTTCTTTTATCTTGCAAATTTAATGTTAAAGAAAATAAGATAAACAATCTGCCTCCATTTTATGAAAGAGTATTACAATATTGGTATGATCTAAGAGAAAATGATCAATGCTTCGGAAGTAATGCAAAGAAAACCATAATTTGGAATAACCGTGACATTAAAGTAGATAATAAGACCATTTTCTGGCGTACTTGGTTCGATAAAAACATTACCTTTATAGACAACCTCCTCGATATAAACTCTGATTTTTTATCATATGATGTTTTTAGCTTTAAATATCAAATTCAAATCAATTTCTTAGCTTATTGTGGTTTAGTTAATGCTATTCCGCCGGAAGTTAAGAAAGCGATTAAAGCACAAGAAAACCAGCAAAATCAACCGGCACAGCAAGTACTAGAACCAAACAACTTAACAACCAAAATAATACATCAGCGATTAGTTAAACAATCTTTCTCGGAGCCCACTTCAAAACAGCGTCTCGTAGACTGTGGGATCGCACCAGAGCGAATAACCGATTATTATAAATTAGCTTTCTCCATTACAAGAGAGATCAAATTAGTTATGTTTCAATTCAAAATTTTAAACAATATAGTTTTTACAAAAAGCAAATTGTTCAAAGCAAAGCTAACAAATGATAGCAGTTGTTACTTATGTAAATCTGATAAACAAGATCTTACACACATGTTGTATTCCTGTCCTTTTGTGACTCAATTCTGGGATTTGTTTGACAATTGGTACAGACACTGCACAGCTTCGACAATTGACCGCTCGATTGTCAAAGTTGTGTATGGAATTCTTGAACCAAACAATTTAAGTAGACTCACTAATCATTTGTTACTGATTGCTAAATATTATATCTACTGCTGTAGCATTAAGGAAGAGCCTTTATCTTTGCAAACGTTCCAAGCCTTAGTTGTTAATAAGTGTGAAATAGAAAAACAAGTTGCAACTCGTTCAAACTCCCTGAAGACGTTCTATAACAAATGGAAGCCCGTGATAGATGCAAACATTTTCTAAGTAATGATGCTAGTGCTAAACATAAACGCTCTTCTTGGAATCTTGTACTTGATATCTCCTGTTGTAGTAACTAATGTGGCATTGTAATGTAAGTTAAGTGTTGTAAGTAACATGTTGTATTCTCAGTGATGTAATGTAAGCAAATTTATGTAAGTAGCTAAAAAAAATTAAATAAAGAAGCAAAACATGAAAAAAAATAAATAAAAAAATAAAAAATAAAAAATCTGTGAGATTAAGAAGTGAGCCCTCTTCCAAATTAGCAAATGATACTACAGTATATGGCCAGGTTTTTGAATTAAACTTCCTTATTTCTGTCTTTATTACATGTAGGTCCTGTAATTTAATAGCTAATTAACTAATAAATATTATTATTTCATCAATTTCACTGATTCTATACTACATGTACATGTAGGCATCATCAGCTGAAGTCGATGGTAAGGTCACTGTGGCCTTCCTCCCCACAATGAATGTTGTATCTGGCTTGTTACAAGACGGTGAACTGACCCATGATCAGTCAGTCAAGGTTAGTTGTTGTATTTATAATTACATGTATGCTTTACATAACAGATCTTTTTATTTTTATTTTTTTATTTTATTTTTTATTTTTTACAAAACAGATCTGATGCTCCGTAAATAGAGAAAGTTACAGAGTACACTCACATCTGTAACTTCTACTCCAACTGATGGGCAGCATAGTGACCTAATGGCCATTGCGCTGACTGTTCTTGGGCAAGACTCTGCACTTGCAAATTGTCTCTACCCACCAATGTATATTTTAGTGGTAAATGATTACGTCAGTTGCTCAAAATTCACACCCAAGCCTCGTTTACATGAAATTCCTTACACGCGGGTATATTACCATTCTTTTCATCTTTGATGCTTTGGGAATTCCGGTTCATGATAAAATTTACAAGTTTGGACTTTGAGGCTTGGTGGTGAAATTACATGTCGCTTGTGTAACATAAACAAGCATTTAAGGGATGTATTGTTCAGTAACCTGACAAAATGCAAATGGGTTAATCCAGGGAAAGTGGCAATGCCAAAGTACCAATTTTGTGATCTCATATTTTTCTTTAAAAAGAGAAAGATGATCAAATATTGAGGCTTTGGAGAATGAGGACACAATTGTTTGGTTTGTTGAATAGCATCCTCTGGCTCACAAAAAATATATATTTGTTATTTTCTTGCAGGCTGTAAAGTGTTGCATGGAAGGTTGTGCAAGAACCTATCCAGTTATTCAAGAAGCTCTTGTCCACACTGTAAAGCGAAATGTGAAATCCAAACATGGCAGCTAACTTTTAACGAGAGCAGTTTTAGACTGCGGCCAGCTTGTCGGTGAATACAGCAGCTACAGCAGTAAACTGTATAAACAATGAGGAACGCTGTACCATGGGACTTGACCTGTGTCATCAAGGGTCTGTTGTCAGGGCTAATGTTGTATTTAACATACAATATCAATGCATTGCCAGGCAGCAGGTGATGAGATGATAGAAAATCATCAACTAGGCGCATGTTAAGCTTGTGTACTAGCTGATGTCTTGATGTACACCTGAATTCTTAGAACACTATTACTGCGCCTTTCAATAACCTGAACTATGCTCAATCAACAGGTGGCTTTCGCTGCCGTCAATTATCTTAGTGGTCATCTCAATATACTGTCTCCTGGGGGGGGGGGGGGGGGGTGAGGGGAAGGGTGAGGGAAAAAAGGAAAGGCCGCACGCGAACGAAGCGAGCTAGCCGAGTAGAGACTGCCTTTCTCCCTCCCCCACTCCCCTCCTCGCTGCTCACCGGCCCTTCTCTTCAATCTAACACCAAGCCTGTCCACAGGATAGTTAAAAGTCTATTCCCGGATAAACAATTCTACGATTACAAAACACTTTTTAAAATTATTTTATTAAAATGAACTGAAACTATAAGCTGTTGCTCTTAATTAATGTGACGTCATGTAACGCGGTATATTTTACATTTTACGGGACGGGAAGGTAGGGAGTGGGACTAAATAGTGACACATACCAGGAAAGCCAAGTCTTGGGTTTACAGCTCCAATGCATTCGGAGCGGAACACTAAATACAATATACAGTTATAGGGGAATGAACGATTACCTTATTCTTACTAATTTCATGATATAGGATTTGCTTGGAAAAGAACACAGTGTTTTAATTTGTTTCGTTTTGGACATGTATGCTAACCTGTTCCAGGCGTTCGGATAGTGGGAGAGCGACGCGTAAACACGCGCGAAGCGCGAAGAACGGCGAGTGAATAAAAGGCGAGGGGATTGGGGAGAGGGGCTCCTCGTCGCTCTTCGCGCGTCTTTTCGCGTCACTCCAACACTATCCGAACGCCTGGAACAGGCTACATGTATGCCAACTTTTTTAAGACATAGCTAAAAGGTCATCGCATCATTTTTGGACCACAGCCCAAAAATACTATCAGCCTATATTCGTCGTGCAGACATCGCTCGCGTTGAAAAGATTGTTAATTGCGGTGTTCGCAAATTTTCAAAAGGCGCCTTCATTGACCTCAAGTCACAGAATCCTCGCCAATTATTGGAACGGAATATTCTAAAGAACGAGATTCAAACAGCTTGACAACTTCCACCAACTTCACGCCCCGGCTTCATGTAAGAAAGAAGACCAGAACGGCTTTGAAAGGTCTGAAAACGAGATTGGGCTTGTTTTTGTTACATTGTTATATTGAATCTGCTGGCTATCAACATTATTTTTCATTTTTTTACAAAAGCAGACTATTTTGCCTACATTGTTAGCTCGAAATAGAGATTCTCCTTACTAATTGCCATAAACATTTTCTAATGGTAGTTCTGAGAATTTAATATTCCAGCAAGTCAGTATCCCTTATCAATGTAGTCCAGTTCTGTCACACTCTCTGTCACGCAACGCTACGCTCTCGCGAGAGAGTTTTAAATCGAGAAAACGTTAACAGTGAAATAGTACATGACGGGTGTTCTTGCTTTCCACCCTGAAATGCAAAGAATTTGTGAAGAGGTAGGAACATTGTTCTGTTACCTTAGTAATGGGCCTATAGCTATAAAAGGGATAGGTTATAAAGTATACAGTCAAACCTCTATTGATAAGCGGACACTTATCAAATTCCCGGAAATCGCTCCCCATACTTACTGTCAACTTGACCACTATTAAGCGGTCACCTCTATTAAGCGGACGCGGTCACCGCTTTAGACTTCCCAATTGGATAATTTTATTGTATTTCACCTCTATTAAACGGTCACCTAGTTAGATTACAATGCGATATTTTGACACGACGATAAGCGATAAATCAGGCTAATGGATGCTATTGTTTGGGCTAATAGGCTCATGGGTAAATTTTAACATTAAATTTTAAATTGTAAATTTTAGAACATCTCTATTAACCGGTCAACCTCTTTTAGGCGGTCAGTTAGCTAAATCCCGAGGGTGAGGTTTAACTGTAGTTTAAAAAACTCGCAGTAGTGTTTTATCAGGTATAAAGACAACAGGCGAAGCCGAGTGTCTTTATACCTGATAAAACACTGCTGCGAGTTTTTTAAACAGCTTTAAAAATTTCTCTCTAAATCTATTCAATCTGATCCTAATCTTGAAATTTTAGTTTGTTTTAGACGAGAACTTATTAAAGGAGCAGTGTCACGGGATTTTGACCTTTTTGGTCAAAACTGTGCTTCAGTACCTTTTTTATTTACAAAATAATTCTAGAACACCAAGAAAAAGAAATCAACCAAATTCTTGAAAGAGGAACAAATTATGGTCTGTTCTAATGCATTTTGGAAACGAAAATGCGAGAAATTGAAAAACTGTTAGCCGAACATGTTTTCAAATTGCGATCCATTCCGACCCAGTTTCTATGGCCAGAGACACTTATTGACAGTTTTAGTACACTAAGGATGGTAATTTATAACAAAATTTGACCATTATTTTTAGTTTTCTGTAAATACAAAAACGTTTTTTGGTTTTGAAATGACATCAAATCCCCGTGACACTGCCCCTTTAAGCTAAAGGTTCAGCCGTATCTTTATCAAATATAAAGACACTCATTAAACATTTATGGCATGTAATACTGTCCAAGTCTAACATAAATTTACCCTTACATAAAAAGAAACGTTTGTTTGACATACAGTATGGCACTAAATTTTTGCGGACTTTTAGTTTTGCGGATTAATTGGCATTTTGTGTCAGTTTCGCTGGATCTAATTTT
Source organism: Desmophyllum pertusum (assembly GCA_029204205.1). Taxonomy (NCBI): domain Eukaryota; kingdom Metazoa; phylum Cnidaria; class Anthozoa; order Scleractinia; family Caryophylliidae; genus Desmophyllum; species Desmophyllum pertusum. Next base: position 147,910 of record MU826421.1, read on the forward strand.
TGCGATTGACAGAGACTGATTTCGTGCAGGGAATTAATTTGTGTGGTTTTAATTTCTGCAAGTCTCTTACAACCAGCTCGGAAGTACAACATGTTCCAAATAGAACGTATAGTTTCCAATTGATACATGTAATCGCAATACAGGAAACACAACGTTGATGTACACTTTTAAAACGCGTTAATCGGGATTTAGTCAGTTATTAGTCTATTTAGGGCCATCCCCATAAAATGCTTTGTTTTCCGTCGCCCGACCGACCCAATTTTTTTCAAATGTGAAAAAAAAAAAGTTTCTGATTCATTGCCTGCACCCTTTTCTCGGGTGTTTCCAAGTTTAATATGCTTTGTTTACATCTTAAAGTCATTCTGACATCTAAATCAGCCCAGTAATAACGTCTTCGAACACGTACTTTTCAGAGTGATATCGGCTCGTTGTAAAATGGTGGTCACGGGGAAGATATAATCAAGGCTCGCTTGGAATTATTTATGTATAATTTGTCAATATTTCGTTTCTCGGCTTTTCTTTCTTTCTTCTTTTTTTATTTTTACCGACCGACCGACCGACTTTCACGAGAGAGAGGGCAATGGGAAACAAAACATTTTATGGGGATGGCCTTACAGAAACATCTTGTTCTGCTGTGGTTGACTGTTCAATCTCGTACCCAGAGTCAACGGTCTCCTCGGTAAGCGGGTCGTTGCCAGGTTAGACTCTGGGGAATGGAATTTTGAATCCCAGAAATCTGGGATAACGGCCATTGTTTGTCCACACGAGACAGCCAATCAAAAATTCGATATTTATTCCATTCCCCCAGAGTCTAACCTGGCGACGACCCGCTGACCGAGGAGACCGTTGACTCTGGGTACGAGATTGTTGACTGTTCTGATAATGATTCAAGCAACGATAACAACGTTGCACCACTTGATGAACATTCGGACGATGTCTGATTCCGCTGTGTCTGGTTTCGCATCACATGATACAGACCATCCTGCCCTGAGTGTCTCTTTCAGTGTGGTTTGGGAGACTACTACTAGAATCTTTTGAGTGTTGAGCCGTGTTACACAGCCTCTTGTCTGTTGACTGGTACCATGTCCAAATTTAATGTCTCCAGATATGTCTAATATTGCAATAGGTTTCATATCACCAGAAAGCAAACGCTTTAAGTTAGTTCGTGACCACATGAGAACCATCCTCTGTTTGAGATTAACCTGTCCAACGCATGCTCGTAATCTGTGATTATAAGTAAAAAAGTAGAGGAAATTTTTGCGGAACAAAGTTTTGCGGGAACAATTTTTACGGATCCTGAAAAATACCGCACAAATTTAGTGCCACACCCGGCACGCCATTCCTTTAAAAGTTACGTCAAATATATGTACACCAGGATTAATACGAAGCTTTAAATCTTAAAACTACTAAAAATAAGATCAGTTCCTGGACTCTCCAACCAATAGGCCCTTTGCATAATACGGTCACATGACCATGTCAATCATAAAAATAGGTTGTGGTACAAAATGGTTACCAGCCTGGAAAGAGCATGATGAAATTAGTAAGGTTGCCGATTTTGATATGATACCGTTGTTGCTTAAAGGGACACTGTCCCGGCGTATTTGCTCAAAACTGTTATAAATGCATGAAATGTCCCTAAAGCTATGAAATAAGAACTTAATAAACTCTAACTAAATGATAAAAAGCAATTTCTTCAAGAAATTCCATACTGCAACAAAATGTTTGCAAAATTTCAAAGATTTCCGAGCCAAATTTGAAACTTTGAAAAACTGACATCCTGACGTTTTTTCAAAAATCCATATTGCAATCCATTTCCATCCTCGCTGTCGTTAGTCATCCTCACTTCCTAATGGGTTCCTGTCATTTGTCGAGTGCTATTCTACAGAATCAAACCATTATTGTGTCAACTTCCTATGATCTAGATATGTTTCCGAGCTTCCCAAAATCATGCTAAAATCAGGACAGTGTCCCTTTAAGCCTGAGATTTTATGGTAGTTTGAAAGTTCGACGAACTTAAAGGATTTGTATGGCTGGATGGCAAGCCTTGCCATCCAGCCATACAAATCCTTAAATTTTTCAAACTTTCAAACCACTATAAAATATCACGCTTACGCATCAGCGGCCTCAACATTGGCAACCTTACTAATTTCATCATGCTCTTTCCATTTCTGGCAACCATTTTGTACTACACCTATTTTTATGATTGACATGGTCATGTGACCGTATTATGCAAAGGGCCTATTAATGGCCTTGAAGCAGCAATACACTGTTTGTTTTCATCCGAGCTGGCTGGCTGTTTTACGTACTGGAGGGCAAAGGTCAAATGGGACCCACGTAGCTTTTTCAGTACGACTGTAGCTTGATTCTGAAAAAAAAAAAAAAACAAGACAGGAACAAAAAGTTAAGATTCTGATAGAGGAATGTACAATGTATCCGTAAAACTATTGGCCGGAATGAAAGTTTCTTATCCTGCGTCTATGCATGGTTGACACGAGTGGCCTATAACACTGGGAAATGTAGACAAAATTCAGATCACGTTCTAAGCGAATGTGACACGCCTGGGGACGAGTGAGGTGACAGGCGGCAGTCAAACTCATTGTAAAGTCACGTGACAGTCGGCAAACAAGATCACCCGCACAGTCCCAACACGATGACTTAGTGGGGTCACGCCCCCACAATAAACCATACACCATGAATATCGCGTTTGTGGGATATTTTTTAGGTATTTCGTAACTACAAACAACTTAAAAATTACGATAAAAATTAAAAAAAGTTCGGATCAATATTTAGAAATTATTAGCAGTACGATATTAGAATTTAAAAATTAGTCTAACTCCTCCTCATGGCGTGTATTTTGCAGCGATAGTGCATCGAAGTCTAAGTATTGTGGAGAATTTTAGATCTTATAGCCATTTAGTGTACAACTAGTGTACAAACTAACCTTTTGTTTTCCTTTCACTGTCTTTGACTTCTGGAACATGCACTCGGAAGTTTGATCTCATTGTCCTTACAGCCAACGGCAAATAGAGGTTGGTTAGATAAGCCGCCAGACAATATGGATGTGTTTCAATGTCTATAAGGCTAATAAGCACGCCAGAGTTGACATTGAACAATCGTACAATTTGATCCTCACTGCTGCAACAAACAAAATGCTTTCCGTCACTGAGAAACGCACAGTCAATGATGTGTTGATCCGTCAGTAGACTGTGGAGTGTGGTGCCTGTTGTTGCATTCAAGATATGTATCCCAGCACCCTCATCAAGTGTTTGCCATGTTACTACAAGATCACCATCACGGGTAATCAAGGCAGACGCATTGGCATTGTAGGCGCCGCGCTCGGTAATTATGCTTCTCTTCCATAAATGCTGTCGCTTGTTCCATACTGCTACTGTAACAATTATGACATTGGTTCTGTCATTATCATTATCATCATACGACGTATGTTCTCTGCTACATGCTACAAATTGAAACTGGCTATTACAGGCAATGGAAGTGACGGCATTACCCTGCACTGAAGTTGTTAAAACAATCTCAGCCTTGCGACGCTTAAAATGTTCACTTTCCAACAATCGTCATCAAGTTCTGCTAGGCATCCCACGAGATCTTCAGACACAGGAAACAACCTCTTCACAGAATCTAATTCTGAGAAAGTTCGAACACATCTGGACACTCAAAATCCCGTAACTCGAGTTTGTCGTTACTTGCCAGCAGAAGCACACCTTCTCTCACAGGTACAAGAAACACTGATGGACATTTGAAATCGTGACGTTGGCATATCTTCTCTTCGTTATAAACAGTTACTTCAACAGTTACTTCAACAGGCACTACAGTTACTACAAACAGTACTTCAGCGAATGAGTTATCGTCAAACGAGGTATCGCAACTGTACATGTCTGTTTCATGATCACTTTCATCATGAATATAATCATCATATGTCTCACTCCGCCATATATAGCGATACTTTCCATCAACAGAAATTGCCACATCATCGGCATCACGGACCATGCCCTGAAATTCTTCTTCGCCGCATTTTATAAATTCTCTAAGATTTATCATGAACACTTCTTTGAAAAAGGACTGCCAACTAATAAAGATTCTTTGCTAATCGATGAGAAAGAAGGTAACTTCAAAGAGCGAGAAACTGTCGATGGTAGGCTTCGGATCAACGATTCGTCGATGTCCAATTCTAGGAATAGAAATCTTCCTTCATCGAGAGATTTGAACTCCCATGGCCAACAAGAAACGATTGCCTCCTTTTGAAAATAATTCCGAGTAAAGACACCCTCACCAGTACCCTCGAGCTCAGTAATGGTGGGAACTTCGCAATTAAAGTAATGTATTTGCCCACGCCAATCATCCTTTAGGTAGCCGTAAACAATGTCCTGGCCATCAGGGGAGAAATGCATCAATCCACAGGTCCACCATGGGTTACGAATCTCACAAAGTAATTCACAATTCAAATTATCCACTTTATACAAGCCAGTATATTGAGAGCAATCTGAAATTGCCACCATTGTTCCATCAGGAGAAAAGGCAAAGGATGACAAATTCTTCTTCCGCTGAAAACGCGCCATCTCTGCTCCTTCTGACATATCCCACATGATAACATGCCTCTGGATTGTCTGGGCAATCAGTTAACATCTTCGACTTGTCTCCAGAAAAGGCACATACTGTGAAACTGCAGTTACTTGTGGGAAATAGAGGTTTTAGATCTCCGTTAATGGTGAAAACGTCTTTAAGACGTCCTGCTAATACCCATTCGCCGTTCGGGTGAAAAACAACAGAACGGTAAAATGACAATGACATATTCTTCTGCTCTCGATTTTCTTCATGGTGAAAGAAATTCCCCGCTTCACGAAGAGCACATTGTTTGTTAAGAGCCGGAGAACCATATGGCTTCACTGTGATCGCTTCGCGCATCCACCGTCGATCGCCACTCTGAAGCGACCACAACTGAATGCTTCGATTGAAGCATTCACATACCATGTAGTCCATTTGTGGTGACACGTCAAAACAAGCCACTAAGCTTTCACAATCAAATCGGCCTTCAACTTGCAACTCTTCGCTATCCTCCTTTTTCAAGATTTCAATGTATGGTATTTCTGGATACCTGTTCTGTAAAATCAGCGAAGCCTTTGAGGCAAATTCTTGTCCTACTTCGTTTAGGATTGCTTGGAAGAAGTGTTGTGGTTGACGACGCAACACGTGTTTGTGTTTTCTCATCACAGACAGTGCGGTGGTCACAGAGCATTGGACAGTTGTGGGCAAGACTTCAAGGTATCTTTGCTTTGTTATATTTAGAACATCACCAGAGCCAGCAGTATCACCAAGGCACAGCTTTGCATACATAAGTTCTAAATCCGTTACATAGTTCTCTACAAGTTCTTTCAGCTTCTGAGGATTTACTTGGTCACCCATCACCTCCAGCATGTGCTGCACACCATGTTGCAAGGCATATTTATCAGTGTCACTAAACTGGACACCATGAATGCCGTTTCGTTTCATAACATCGAGCTCAGTTTCACAAAGTGTGGAAAGAATCTCACAGCCTTCCTTCTTGTCCACCGTAAACTCATGCTGTCCGTAACATGACGCATCTGTCAACCAATCCTGACCGACTTGTGAAAGATGTGCAGACGGTCATCTCGAACTGGTAGAAGTGTAGAGATGCAGGAAATAGCCTTCTTGACTTTTCTAGGTGAAGAAAATGCGCGGGAGCCGAACATGTTTGAAATAAAACCAAGTGGCAAAGGCTCTTTAGCAGCCATGACAGCAGAAAGGAAACCCAAAAACTTGTCTTCATCGAGCTCCAATTCTTGACGAAATTCTTTCTCTAGACGTTTGAAATAGGACTGGTAAACAGACGAAATCCCTAATGGCAAGCTGCTGTCCAAATATTTTGGAGTCAGCAGAGGAGAAGCATTCTTCTCGATGAACTCTACCAGGAAGTAAGCATATAATATTACTCCCTCGGACTTTTCTACCAGAGCATTCAAGATGCCGTCTTGATCCTTGGTTAGTATGACATGGCTCAGCCGCTTTTCGAAGAACAGCCGAATGTCACCTTTGTTGTCATCACCATTCGATTCTATCTGCAAGGGCTGTAAGCCCTTAAGGCTGTCAGCAATGTTTACTTCCGGTCTAGTTGTCATAAGAAAGCGAATCCACAGCGGAAGCTTGCCAAAGTGGTTTGCAATTACATCGAGCAGTTCATTGCGTCCTTGATATTCACTTTCATCCAGCCCATCTATAACCATTAGGATGTTCCTTCCAGGGTCGGTGGCGGTGCTGAGTGGTTCCTTGAAAAGCAAGGCAAATAGCCCTTCTACACCCATGCTGTTGAGTTCCATCCCCAGATTTCTTGATAGCTGTTCCACAAGGGCATTCTTGTACTCTGGTAGTGCCTGACTCAGGTGACAGGCCAAGGACTGAAGCATCAACTGAGGTTTCCTGTAACGGGCATTGTTATGCTGACAGAAGTGGCTCCCTGACAGTCGACCAGCTTCTTGCATTCTCTTGCAAATGACGGCAGAGATAACAGATTTTCCCATCCCCGCATTTCCACTGATCACCATCACCCGGTTTGTGGAACTTCTGTCATCTAGCCAAGCCTCGACTTTCTTGAAGATCCACTCACGGGTTCCTTCTTGGAATTTCTTTGCGTGATATTCGATGTCTCCTTTGAATTCGGACTTTGATAGGTTTCTGAGTAGCTCATCTGCCCTGTCTATCTCTCGTTTGATCTTTAAGTTCTCAAACTCCTGTTTGACTTCTTGGAGACCTGCTTGAAGGGTTCCATGTACTTCTTCAACAGCTTGACAAGTTTTGGTTTGAGTAAGGGATACCCCTTCCAGCTTTGCAATTCTATCCTGAAGGGTTTTGTGGTCTTCTAATTGGATCTGATGCACTTCTTTAATAGCTTGATGGGTTTTGTTCTCGATCTCATGTACTTCATCCAGTTTTAAAACAGTATGCTGAAGTGTTTTGTGGTCTTCTAATTGGATCCGATGTACTTCATTGATAGCTTGATGTGTTTTGTTCTCGACCTGATGAACTTGTTCCAGCTTAGAAATGCTATCTGCAAGGGTTTTGTGATCTTCCAGCTGGGTCTTCTGTATTTTCTCAACATCTTGTTGTGTTTCAGTCTGACATTGGCGTATGTCCTTCAGCTGTGACTTGATATCCTCTTCACTGTCAGCCCAGTCAAGTAACACGTCAAGATAATCTTCCTCTCCACAGTGCTCGGCGTCCAATCTGTCTATTTCCGCCTGATCCAACCCAAGAGAAACAAGAACAGCACTAATTTCCTGCCACAGAGCAGTGAAGGTTGGCGTATCGACACCAGTGCTCGATACATGACCATACAACTCGTTGCGGAAAAACTTAATGCGAGCAAGGTTTGCCTCAACTGAGGTGTCGCTTGGAGGTGGTTTATTGTGCCATCCTGAAGGGGGAGGGGATAGTCCACAAATGTTGGTCAGAAGGAGGAATAAAAGAGTGATGTCAAATGTCTTGGAGTCTGGTGTGGCTCCACTAGGTGGGAACAGTTTGTCCCACTGAGACTTATTAAGAACTCGTCGACGCAACAGACTGTGTAGACTTTTAAATTGTACATTGAGATCAGCAGCAAGGTTTGCGGAAGTATGATAATAATCAAAAGCATTCCTCAGAACTGTTGTTCCACCATCAATGAGAAGTCTGCTGAGCTTGGCTCCATTTGTCTTCTCTGCACTGCTGGCTAGGGGTGAAGGTGCAGCAGTTGCCATTCAGTCACTTAAGGTGTTCCAGCCATGCCAGATATGCACAGCAGTTGTATACCTAAATTGGTAGGCAATATCACTTGCATCAGTGGATACAATTGTTATATAAATCAAAATTTAAACTGCCTTTTGTCACCTAAATCCTGATTACTTACTAATCACAGGTTGTCCTAGAAGCCGCAGATGCCAGAAACACAAGATCCTGGCATTACTGAATGAGTTTGAATAATGCAAGCAGTCTTAAAATGATTTTCAGGTATCCAGACATTCTACAATTGAACCCGCTTATTCGAACTCGGTTATTTCGAATTCCCCGCTATTTCGAACTAATTGTGTTTCCCATGGCCTAAAATCAACCCCGTTTTTTCGAACTCTATAATTAAAAAAAGTTGCTGGACAAACATCAGACGGCGTCAGAACACAGCTGGAAGCGCACTGAACTTATTTATAACCTTTTTATTGCACTTACAGTAGAACTTCTCGTAAGCGACCACCCAAAATGTCAAGCCTAGGCGGTCGCTTATGGGAGGTGGTCGCTTATGGACCTGTCATTATTTAGCGTGGGGGGGGGGGGGGGCACTATATTTGGGGGGAGGTTCACTATTTTTTTAGCGCCATTTTGGGAGGGCCATTATGCTTTAAATTGCATTTAGGGGAGGGTCATGATATTTTTAGCCTAATAATATAAATCTCAAATGATTTTCACATCAAGTTCTCCTTAATTTTGAAAGACGTCCGTCCTTTTTCGTATTGTCAGAAGTGGTTGACAAAATATACACTTCAATAGTCAAATGCGGCCAGTACTGAGTTGTTTTCTCTTCAAAGACTGTATTATGAGTTTGCTTTTCTTTTTGCTTTATTTGCTACGTATTGTCATTCACCTTTGGCAACAGTCAATCATTTCGTCAATAGTGCCCATTTTTAGTGTGCAACAGGTATTTTAAAGCTTAATAGTTTCTGTTGCCACTCAATTCACTGTCTTGTAGTATCATGACCAGATTCATGGCCAGAGAGGCTTTGCACCTTTGATCATGGGTGTTTTTCATTGGTATAAATTGATTACTTTTCATCTTGTTTGGCAGTTTTAGACTGCATTTCTATTAATTTCAGAAGACCTAAAATTAACATTTTCCCGGGGAACATGCCCCCAGACCCCCTACATTGATCGCATTAAGAACACGGTTGTTTCATGGTGTTGCGATCACCAATAGCGTAAAAGAAAACAAACAAAAGATGAGACACAAAAATACAAGGACATTGTGACACCAAGAAACACCCCTAAGGTACTGTGTTTCATTTTTTAGGTAGACTGTTCACAGCCTCTCTATTTTCTCGATGCTATCTGAGAAAATAGAGAGGCTGTGAACAGTCTATCCTTCTCCTATACATGTAGTTTGAATTTTGCTATCTGCGGCTGAGTTACTGTGTTTTGTTGTCTGTATTACAGAGGTTATTTCTTATTAAAATGTGTGGGGATTTTTCCGAGACCCACTGTGAACTGTCCATAATAATGAGGTGTCGTGATTATATAGGTGTCAGTATATATGTACATGTATATTCAACTTGAATATCTGAATGGAAAATGCATGAGTTATACACTGATTTGTTTTTAAATCATGGATCTGAGTGGTTGCTGATCAGCTTGGTTGCAACTTACATTCCAAGTAAATCCTAGTAGTTGTCATTTGGACAAACCATGGGCCACCTGTGGGCTCTCTGGTGAGGAGGGAGGGGGAGGGGGGCTTGAACATCCCGATTCCAGTACATTATTTTACTCCACCCTTGCTTATTGGCTTCCGCCTCTTTGTGTTTGTAATTCATAATTTTGGTGGTTAAAAATATTTTACCACTGTGACAGAAACAAGCAACAAGTAAGTGGCACTTGTGTGGGCCTGGGTCTCAGAACATTATACATGGGGTTGACCCCACATTTTGTCTAAGTGGGAGAGACAGGGGCTCTGAACTTCCTGCTTATCATACATTTTGCTCCAGTTCCCACCCCTCCCTTGGTCGGGCGGCTTCTGCCTCTTTGTGCTCAAACTATTGTGAAACATTACAAGGTGGTGCGACATTTTGTGTTACAACGGCTCGATTTATAAAGGTTTGTATGGGAACGCAACGGTAGTGTTTTAGATTATATAATAAAAATCGAATGTTTTGCGAATAAAAACGACTTACCAATCCTTACCCTGTTGTTGTGTTGTATTCTTTGTAGTTTGCCCGAGTTATCGTTTCCGATGCGATGTTGCGATGTTTCCTTTACTGCTATTTTCTGTTCTGAGACTCGATTTTGCAATTTCTGGATTTCTGGTGGATGTTTGTTAGCAGTACCCAGTCCCCTCCGCGTCTGAAAAGTCTGATTGGGGACGAGTATTTCTATTGTTGTTTTGCATGCTCGAGAAGAGGCGCTCGATGTTGTTTTCGGGCGTTGTTTTGTGCGCCCGGAAGAAATTTTTGAGACGCTCGTTGTTTTGTGCGCTCGGGAAGAGAGTTTTGAGACGCTCGATTGTTGTTTTCGGCTGTTTTTAGACGGTATTGCACGAAAGGATCTTGCGTGACATTGTTTTATTACTTATAATATACTCAACAAAATATGCAGCTTCTGATTGGTCAATGACGAGTGCATAAATAGGTTATAGAGTGCAATACGGAATTGTGATAAACGGTACCGGACAAGTAGAGACGTTTTTGTCGCTTAATGGCATTGAAATAAGCTTTCAAGTTAATTGTTAAATATTTTCTAAAACTATAGTACTGTAATTCTTTCAAAAAGTTCACGCTTGGTTTGCCTGCGCGTTCAAATAAACATGTGAACACTCTGGAAACTAGTGAGGCGTTTTCGTGTGCAGAGTGGCGTGATGGCCGCAGCAAAATTTTGTTGAGAATATTATAAACAAAAAATCGTATGAACTGCTCGGGTCGTGCAATTAGTGTTTTATGGTCACTCGTGATGTTTTGAAAGTTCTCAATTGCACTCGCCTAAAGACTCGTGCAATTTTGAGAACTTTCAAAACATCACTCGTGCCCATAAATCACGAATTGCAACGAGCAGTTCATACGATTTCCTATACAAAGCCGCTTGTTTCCAGGGTACAACATGAACTGACCTTGGGTCTTTAGCCTCTTTTATAAACAAGCCTGCATTGTTATGCAGGTTAGTACTCCGTAACTAATACCAAGTTCATTCCTGCCTTCCAATCATATATATAACCTGCTCGAACCATCAAATAGTAGTTTATTAATGCAGAAGAACAACGAGAAATAATAATAAACTAAAATGATTGTGAAGATTTACAAACGACAAACGCAGACAATATTACGCTAATGTATAAGAACAAGCTCTGCAGTTCTCATTTTCAAGATTTTTAACATTTCAGTGCTACACAAAATTGATTGTTCCTTAAAATGCCCATGGCTGGCAGTTTTGTGTTCATTTTGAGTCGATAGCTAGAGACTGGGACGCCAAGTTGAATTCATTTTAATCCGAAGGGGAAAACTATGATCACATGACCAAGCGAAGCAGAAATGCATCAATCGATCACTCACCTAAGCGCTAACAAATTCGCTTCGAAGCTTGTGAGCTTAATTTACAGTACATTGGTAGCTTTTAAGGCCTACTTTTACCCGGCCCCTGAAAACAGATTTCCGATCGACGGTCTTTCACTTCAGCTGATCATCACTGATGTTGTTGCAAGGAAGTCTATATCAGTCAGTGTATATACTTTTATATGAAAGGGTCTCACGAGTAACTACTATAACAATTACTACAACCCTGTTTTGAAAAGCCATGCAATATTCATCAGTAACTTACAGATTCAATCCACTTGGCTGCCTCGGTAGCTCTCGGTGTGCAGAGAAGACACACACACAGTCAGACAGATTCGGTATTCGATTTCGATTTCTCTCAGCCTACGTCTCGTGATAAGCGAGCACATGATCGGAGTCACGCAAAAATACAATTGTACGTACACACGTGGAGAGTGGGGAGGGGGTGGGGGAGAGGTACAAGTATGTGGCCGTACCGGATTTACTCGAAAAAGCGCCGCGGCGCTTATAAATGTTTCGACTTTGCGGCGCTTAATCGGGGGCGGCGCCTTATTAAAACTTCTAAAAACATTTGCGAATAAAACATAACTAATCGTTTCTTTTCTAAAACAATAACACACAACATAGTTTAAACTAGTCTATCACTGTCTCCGTCGCGATCGGAATCGATGAGCTGCATCGGGGGCGGTTGGTTTAAAACGAACCATATCGTTTTTGCATTTTACTTTAACACTCTTCGAATAAGCGTCGCTCTAGAAGCTCAAGTGCTCCGAATAAGCGCCATGTTGTTGTCGAGGGTCGCTTATTCGAGAGCGGCGCTTATAAATACTGTACTTTTGCTCTCAAGGTGGCGGCGCTAATATATTCGGGGGCGCGGCGCCTTTTCGAGTAAATACGGTACGTTAATTACACGAAGTGTAATTCATACTAATTTATCTGTTTCGCTTGTTTCTGGGTTTACAAGAACTGGCGCCTAATAGGAAATTTGTAAACCGCGTGTAACTGCTATTGCTCATACGACTAAAATACGACAGATGCACATTGCGAGGGTTTTACAAATCCCTCAGTAATCTAGTAAGGTGGTTGTTGTACAAACATATTTTTCATGAATTTTTGCAATTTCCTCAAAGTGATTGCTATAAATGACTGATGTCATATATCAGAGGACATTGTAAATACTAGCGACGCAAGCACAAGCGCAAGCAACATACGCAGACGCAGTAACGAGTTGAAGATTCCCGAAATAACTTGGTGACGAGTGAAGTTTTTTTTTTAATATTTCACGAAATTTTCAAAACCCATAATTCCACGCGATTATGAACATTTCTGACAAAAACACAGCTCAAATTAATTATTTTAGAGTTGAACAAATGGTTTATTTGCAACTGAGTTAATATTTTAAACGTCTCATGCATCTGCTGTCAACTTGTCGGATCGGATGTTCGAACGCGAAGTAAGAAGCTATGTCACTATATTGTATGTTATAAGGAGCTATGTCACGATATTCTTACAAGAAGCTATGTCACGATATTCTTATAAGAGCTATATGTCACGATATTCTTATAAAGAGCTATGTCACGATATTCTTATAAGGAGCTATGTCACGATATTCTTATAAAGAGCTATGTCACGATTATTCTTATAAGGAGCTATGTCACGATATTCTTATAAGAAGCTTGTCACGATATCTTAAAGAGGCTATGTCACGATATTCTTATAAGAAGCTATGTCACGATATAAGCTATGTCAGATATTCTTATGAGGAGCTATGTCACGATATTCTTATAAGAAGCTATGTCAAGATATTCTTATGAGGTCACGATATTCTTATAAGAAGCTATGTCACGATATTCTTATAAGAAGCTATGTCACGATATTCTTATAAGAAGCTATGTCACGATATTCTTATAATAGCTATGTCACGATATTCTTTAAGAAGCTATGTCACGATATTCAGTTAAGAAGCTATGTCACGATATTCAGTTAAAGAGCTATGTCACGATATTCAGTTAAAGAGCTATGTCACGATATTCAGTTAAGAGCTATGTCACGATATTCATTATAAAGAGCTATGTCACGATATTCAGTTAAGGAGCTATGTCACGATATTGTTATAAGAGTTATGTCACGATATTCAGTTAAGAGCTATGTCACGATATTCAGTTAAAGAGCTATGTCACGATATTCTGAGTTAAGGAGCTATGTCACGATATTCTTATATGGAGCTATTAAAACAATAGCCTCCATTTGGCGAGGAAATATGCTCAGATATTTGTCCGCGGACATTATCTGTTCCGAGAAGCGAACAGTTTTCCGAGAGCGAAGCTCGAGGAAAACTGCGAGCTTCAAGGAACAGATAATGTGCAAGGACAAATATCCGAGCATATTTTTGAAGCCAAATGGAGGCTATTGTAGTTATTATTCTTCAAATATTTTTTCACAAGGCCTTTCTGTTTGCCGTGGAAGATCTCGGTCGGCCAAGCTGTTGGCGTTCAAAAATATTTCTAGTCTGTTCAAAACAATCAGTTTTATTTAATTTAGCAATTTATTTGAGACGAAAAGTGAACATGCGAACGTGAAACGCAAATTTTCAAAACTGGGAATATCACTTGGGGAATATCACCAGGATATTCCCCAGTTTTGGCCGCGTCACGTGACGTGTTTAGACCAATCGCGCGCGAGAAAAAATTTTGATGGATTATAAGTCACGATATTCAGTTAAGAAGCTATGTCACGATATTCTTATAAGGAGCTATGTCACGATATTGTTATAAGGAGCTATGTCACGATATTCTTATCAGGAGCTATGTCACGATATTGTTATAAGGAGCTATGTCACGATATTCTTATAAGGAGCTATGTCACGATATTGTTATAAGAAGCTATGTCACGATATTCTTATAAGGAGCTATGTCACGATATTCAGTTAAATGCTTGTCAAAAATCCCCGGAAACTCTTGGTACACTTCTCATTTTGCCTCCACCTCCCCAACTAGCTCTAATGCAATGCTGAGTTTTATCCATCCAACCTTGGACAATATTTCAACATTGTTATGGGGGAGGGCACGGCAAATAGAATAATGACTTTTCACTTCAAACAACAGGACTTTTGATGAGCATTGTATGCCCGGGTGTATGTCACGATATTCTTTATAAGGAGCTATGTCTTTAGGTCGTATTGCAATATATACAATTAATTTTACCTTCTCGAACCTTCCAATAGTAGTTTTACTAACGCAGAAAACAACAAGAAGTAATAATAAACCAAAAACAAAATTATTGTGAAGATTTACAAACTACAAACGTGACAACAATGCTCTGCAATTCTCATTTTCAAGATTTTGTGAACCTTTCAGTGCTACAAACAATTTAAAACTCCTGTTAATGCCCATGGAATTAACATATTGAGTAATTTGGAGTCGATAGGTTGAGTCTTGGACGCCAAGTTGAATTCATTTGAATCCGCAGGAGAAACTACGATGACATGCCCAGGCGAAGCAGAAATGTCAGAAATGCATCAATCAATTCCAGCATAATGTCTATCTTAACTTGTAAGCACTAACAAATTCGCTTCGAAGCTTGTGAGCTTTACAATACATTAGTAGCTTTTAAGGCCTACTTTACCCGGCCCTGAAAACAGATTTCCGTTCGACGGTCTTTCTCTTCAGCTGATCATCATCATGTTGTTGCAAGGAAGTCTATATCAGTCAGTGTATGTACTGATATATGAAAGGGTCTCCACGCTACTATAACAATTACTACAACCCTATTTTGAAAAGCCATGCAATATTTCATCAGTAACTTACAGATTCAATCCAACTTGGCTGCCTCGGTAGCTCTCGGTGTGTAGAGAAGAGACACACACACAGTCAGACAGATTCGGTAGACATTCTCTCAGCCCACGTCCTCGTGATAAGCACATGATCGGAGTCACGCAAAAATACAATTGTACGTAATACTCATGGAGAGTGGGGAGGGGTGGGGGAGAGGTACATGCATATGTGGCGTACCGGATTTACTCGAAAAAGCGCCGGCGCGCTTATAAATGTTTCGATTTTGCGGCGTTTACTCGAGAGGCGGCGCTTATTAAAAACTTATAAAAAACCATTTGCGAATAAAACATAACAATCGTTTTCTTTTCTAAAAACAATAACAACAACATAGTTTGACTAGTCTATCACTGTCTCCTTCGCGATCGGAATCGATGAGCTGCATCGGGGGCGGTTGGTTTAAAACGAACCATATCGTTTTTTCGTTTTTACTTTAACACTCTTCGAATAAGCGTCGCTCTAGAGCTCAAGTGCTCCGAATAAGCGCCATGTTGTTGCGAGGGTCGCTTGGGGGGCGGGGCTCTCGAGTGGGGGGGGTTCGGGGCGCGGCGCCTTTTCGAGTAAAATTCACGCTATGTCATGAATACGAATTTATCTGTTTCGCTTGTTTCTAGTTTTACAAAAAATGAAATATTGTAAACCGCGTAACTGCTATTGCTCATACGACTGAAATACGACTGATGCACATTTGCCACGGTTTTTACAAATCCCTCAGTAACTCAGGTGGTGGTTGTTGTACAAAAAATATTTTTCATGATTTTGCAATTTCCTCAAAGTGATTGTATAAAGACTACTGATATATCAGAGGACATTGTAAATATATGTAACAGGATTTCTTAAGCCGGTTTTCACAAGCGACGCAAATGCACAAGCACAACACATACGCAGACGCCCGTGGGGGGGGGGGGGGGTTACTTCCATATAAATGTGACGGGGGTGATCGTCATGCCTTTAGGGGTTAAAATTCGTGGTTTGGTACCGCTTAGGGTGTTAAAATCTAAAATGTCTACCGTTAGAGTTATTCCGGCACCCTTTTGGGTATTTTGCAGGGGAAAATATGACAGGAACTAGTTTTTTCTTATAATTGGTACCTCTTAGGGGTGAAAAACGAATTCGAGCCACACTCACCAAACGAGATTCTGGTACCTTTTAGGGGTTCTTTTCAAAATTTCCCACGATCACCCCCGTCCACTTTTATATGGGAGTCCCCCCCCCCCCCCCCCCCCCCCCCCCGGGCGCAGGCGCAGTAATGTGTTGATCATCAGTGCCTTTTGTTTAAGACAAATCAACACGTTACTGCTTCTGTTGCTTGCGCTTGTGTCGCTAGTGAAACGGCTTGTAAGCTTATCATTGCATAAGTAAATTCCCGAAATAATTGGATTTAAAGTTTTCAATTACAAATTGCAAAGGCCAATGTAATAAATTCCGGTCTCGGACGCTGAATCAATCTATTTAAACCCAACAAACAGTTATTAACAGTTGTAAAAGGGGCTACATCACGAATGGCGCATCTTGAAAAAAATGGCCAATTTTTTCAAGTTCGCTGTTCGAAATCCGTCTTAATCTTCTCCATCCTCAAACATCCTTGTTCCTGTTTGGTTTATTATCATCTTTGGAGTTTTTCTAATTTAGTAAACTGTTATTTTGAGGCTTTCTTCAATTTGGAGGTGATTTTGCACTTCGCAAAAATTACTTGTCAAGTATCGTGACATAGCTCCTTTAACATACCGTAAATTGCCGTTTATAAGCCCTAGAGATCTTACCCTGCGAGCAGTGGTTTCTCCTACGCCGAACGCTACGCTACGAACGTAGCGTTCGGCGTAGGAGAAACCACTGCTCGCAGGGTATAGAGACCTTAGATTAAAATAAACATGAATGAAAGAATGAATAAATACCTTTATTTAAGTGTCAATGCATAAATAGCAGTAATGAAATCACTAGATGTGGAAATTGTAAAATAAATTTTAAAGGAAAATTCTATCTAATATACTAAAATGATCAACATAACTATCCAAATTGGTTACAATGCTAAAATAAGTTTAAAAGAATGCTAAATAATTTAAGAATGCAAAAATTATCTAATGCTAAAACATATACATAGTGTGTATTATATGGATAAAATTACACCTAAGATCATTATATATTTCGCGTTTAATTAAGAACTGATCCTTATAGTTGGTGCAGTAATTATCGCTCGTCGTATAATTTTTTTAAAGTCTAACTTACGAGTATTTTGTCTGAAGGATAATAATGTTGGCAGATCTCTAATGTGTTTCGGTAATATATTCCATAATTTAGGACCAGTGTATCTGATTGAGTGTATTAAATCTGGGTATAAAAAATTCTTTGTTACGCAAAGTATATTTAGTAAAGTAAAAACCCGCATATACGAAACTGTGGATTAAGAGCCTGCAGGCTGAAATTTGGCAAATATAAGAACCACTTCAGCCCGACAAAAGAAGCAGGTTCTTATTTGGAAAAATTAGTAAAACTCAGAAAACACTGCCTAAGACCAAAATGTGCTTTGCAGGTCCATAATCACAATGTACAGAATAAATCTGATTGCCTATCTACTGATTAAATACATAAACACTACACTTCTATTAAAAATACTTTTATGGCCAGCAGCAAGCAGTATTTTTTTTTCAAATCTATTTTTAACTTTCAGTCCATAGCTGAGCTATTTTAAGAGCGCTACCTGATTGCTCAGTTCGAGTAACGTGACGTCGGAGCCTCAATCAGAAGGGAATAAAAATTCAAAGCATGGCGCGAAACTATTAATAGATTTAAAAAAATAATCATGGGGCACGAGGAATCCTTCTCTTAGATCATCCTCTCTTGCTAAGGACTAATATTGTTCTTAACTTTGTACATAAGAGGAGCCAGCCATATCTTGTTCTCAGAGAAGGCTCCATTGAATATGTGTAGAGCATTTGTATATTACAGAGTGTGTAGTGTTCAAAATTTCACAACTGACCATTAGTTGCCTGGACTTCGCCATGCTGCTGTGAATTTAGTTTAAAATGTTTCAGAGTCAAGAACAGTGTAATTGATTCTCCACCAAGAAGAGCACTTGGAGAGCTCAGTCTAGAACGTTACTCGACAATCAGGAGTCCTCCAGTAACATCTCATTGCGGGCTATATCCAATTCACTTCCGTTTGGTCATTGAACCTTGCAACAACAACACAGCACGACTTTAATAACAAATTTTTTCAACCATGATGATCCACGCAACCTGGAAGTCTATCTGTCCTAAATGTAATACTGCCCGCAGCCTAGCTACTTCCACAACTTGTGGTTTTCTGAATCCTTGCATGTTTTCTCCTTTAAATATTTCCATCAATTGTTAATTTTTTGTAATCTGTATGGTATTTCATATAGTTTTAGCTCAGTGTGGGGTGGGGGGGGGGATCCACAGTAATTGCGCTTCCTCTGTACACGGTGGTGGTCTCGCAGCTCATTTTTTTTTTTCGTTACAAACAAATGACCTCAGAGCCTCGATTAACCAGGTCCGCTGTTCGCGGAGGAACGAAGACCGTGCCTCGACGAGAGCTGGGCGGAGAAATCCGAGCCTACAAATGATCTTATGTTTACTTATATAATAAATTATTTATACTGTTGGAGAAGCTATAAAATTCCAAAATACACAGATTAGAGGCGATGTTAGTAACGAATAAAAAACATGTGTTGCATGAGTTAAATGTTTGTGCATTAGTGATAGTCAATGAGAACATCTTAGCTGACTTCTACTTTGGTTTAAACTTAAGCCCTGGCCAAACGGAAGAACGCAAGTAGAGCGCAAGTTGAATCTTTGCGTACTAAGACTTGCGTTGGTGGCCAAACGGCACAGTCGCACAAGTTGCCAAAAAGAAAGACAAAAACCGATTTAGAAAGGCATCGCTGCACGGCGCTGCAGGAGAAAGTGAACACAAAAAAACTTGCGTTGATTTGACGTACGTGGGTGGCCAAACAGAGATGCGAGTGGAGACGCAAAAAGTTGGAAACTTTGGCGTCTACTTGCGTCTACTATGCGTTCCTCCGTTTGGCTCAGGGCTTTAGATCTTACAGAATATCAATGGTGCAATCATTTGCTCGGTCAGTCCCTTTGACACCCGCAAACAAATTGCCTCCTGTGTCTAATTTGTCTGGCAATTTTCGGCAGAATCCGGAGAAAAATGTCACGTACTGTTCTGCTTAAAAAAAGAAACAATAAAAGCATAACAAGCGAAACCTCAGGCCTGACTATATTATTTCTGAACATCGGCCAAAAACAGTAAACGTTGACAATTTTTCAATAACCTCAGTCGCTTGCGTTGTGATCACAGCACGACTTTCTGTGACAATGCAAAATTGTTATTCAAGCACAATAGTGTCATAGTGTAACTGTGCGACCCAAAACTGGCGTGGAAATAAATATGAAGATGTAGCGTATAGCCCATATGCAAGATTAATGGCGGGGACAATGATGCGGGAAAAATATGTATTAAGACCTATTTGGAGTTGTTTTGGTGTTACGAGTTTTAAAACATTTGGTTAGCCTCCTAAATTATTTTTTCGACCCTTTACACAAACCCCTGGTAAAATATAATATAATTAACTCCTGCAGGGATTTATTACGCCATTTACGGTTTTAACTTTCTTTGATATTAGAGATATCATTAAGGAGATACACATTAAGAAGCTGTATTTAAATCAACATTTTTTGCTGTCTAGTACATAGATGTCCAACAATGCAGCAGAAAATGGTCCTTTGAAATTGTCAAGTTTTCTA
>MU826421.1:168317-189649 GCA_029204205.1 Desmophyllum pertusum
CCACACCACAAAACGAGATTTTGGTACATTTTAGGGGTCCCATTCAAAATTTCCAACCATCACCCCCCTCACTTTAATATGGGAGAAACAACACTGGGAGAAAATGTTAATAAATAACTACATGTAGTGATGAATATGTGAATGAAATCATATATAAAATAATAAGATGAACTTCGGAAAAATGTAAAGTGAAGACAAGATCCTATCAGTGAGGCTATGTCTGACATGTGTGGCTTCATAGTTCAGTTGTTGATAGAGCATCATATCTATTAAACATAGATACGATAGATAAACAAGCAAACAAAAAACACTCTCTAACCTGTTTGCACTACAGGAGAAAGGACAAGAGATTTCTTAGCACTGCCAGCAAGATTTGACACGTGACATTCGTACTCCCCAACCGCCGTATTCTCTTCTAATGAAACTTTTACCCTGTCCGTTCCTCTGGTCAGCGGTTCACCATCTTTAATCCATGCGTATTCTAGCGGGTGTCTGTTAGCCGTGTTGCAAAGTAGCAGAAGTTCTCGTTTGTCTTCTCCTTTGACGCTTTGTTGTAGAAGAATTCCCTTCACTTCAGTAATGACAGGTAGCTCTAATAAATGGAAACAATGAAAAATATGCGATTATGACATTAAAATAAAGGATGTACTCAGTTAAAGTCGGTATTATAAGTCATTTTTGCGAAGTGCAAAATCACCTTCAAATTGAAGAAAGCCTTAAAGTAATAGTTTACTAAGGTAGAAAAATACCAAAGAGGTGATAATAAACCAAACAGGAACAAGGATGGTTGAGGATGTAGATGATTAAGACGATTGCGAATGGCGAACTTGAAAAAATTGGCCATTTTTTTCAAGATGCACCATCCGTGACGTAGCCCCTTTAAAAATAAAGAGTGTCGACGATGAGAAAAGAGTTCAAATTTTCACTGACGTCATTGTTTACATCTCGTTTTAGAAATTCAGCCGATTAAAATAAAACAACACAGATATCAACTTGAAAGTAAGTACCTCAAACCAGTGTCAAATCATGCATTTAAAAGTTGCAATATGGCTGGGTGATAACTGGGTGGAAAACTCTAACTTGTCACACAGCCATACAAACGTCTGTAAAATTGACGTTTTCGTGAAATACAGATCCACACACAATCTTCCTCTCGTGCATGGCCCAATTGCTATCAATTTATCTTGTCTATAATAACGCTTGCTGGCTAAATTTAAATTTCGGCGGTGAGATTCACTACACTCAAAAAATACAGTACAAATTTCTAATCCCTCCCCCTCCCGCTCCCCGAACCAAAAACAAAAGAATCCCAAAATCGCAAATTGCAAACCCAAAATATCCTTCTCGCCTCCCCGTCACAGTTAACCCTGAGTACGCACCCCCTACCAAACCCCCCTGGGTTTCCGCCTTTACCCACTTACCGATGACGAGGACTTTCAGTGAACCTTTAGGCCCATGACCCACTGCGCAGTGATAAGTTCCTTCATCTTTTGAACGAGCGTTATGAATCACAAATGCATGGCCGCGTGCGCAGGGCTCTTCACTTTCGTCTTTGTACCACAAGATTTCTTGACCCGATTTACCGCACTGTAGTGTTATCGAATGACCTGCAATCACTTCGGCGTTATGTGTAGAGTTCACGATGATAGGGAGACCTGCAAGGTACAATCAAATGTGTGATTTGATTGGGTCGTCACCACTGTTAAAATGGCAATGGAAGGTTTCGACAACATTAATATACTTCGATCCGCGCTTAAAAATCCAAGATTGGGACTATGATATAAAAGTGACGGGGGTGATCGTCAGAAAATTTGAAGGGAACCTCTAAACGTTACCAGGTTACTAGAATCTCGTTTGGTGGACGTGGTTCCAATTCATTTTCACCCCTAAGAGGTACCAATATATTTTCTGACAAGTGGTTCTGGTCTGTCACTTTTTTTTCCCCAGCTAATACCCTAAAAGAGACGGGGTAACTCTAACGGTAGCCAGAAATTTTAACCCCTATGGCTTTATAAGGTACGACGATCATCCCCGTCACTTTTATATAATAATATATGGGAATCCCCCCCCCCCCCCCCCCGGGCATAAAACGTCGTCATTGAGGATAGTGCAATTATTATACCTACTCTGATTGGTTAGAATACAGGCGATCAGAGACGCTACAGTTATCTTTATATCTGGGGTAGTTCTACGTCATCAGTGTCGGCTCGAATCTCCCACCTCTCTTTCGCAGGGGATGAGATAAAAGCGCGGATATCGAGAAAACCATAAATTCCCATTTTCGTATGCGGAGGCTTCTTGTCACCGACTGCAGAGAAATCTGCCCTGGCGAGAAACGACACATGGGCCAAGAAGCCGCCCCTGTTGATGTAATATATCAAACACGAGACACAGTGTTTCATCCGATTGCCAAACACCGAGAAAAGATACGATGCGCAGCGGAGTATTTTTGACGAAATTCGAGGTGCTTGGAAATCGGATGAAACACTGTCTCGAGAGTTTAATATAAATTATTTTCTCAATCAAAACAAAAACTAAGGAGTAAACGGAGAAATAAAATCGTATAAACATCGATTGCAGCATGAAAACTAAATTTCCTTTCCATTTCGAGACAAACATTTCATAACTTCATTTGGAGCATGCGTACACAACCAAACATGACTAGAATTTTGTTTTATTTTTCTCTCCCCGTTCTGATCTCTTTATTTTTATTCTTATTTTTTGGCAGTTTTGTTGGCCTTTTTAGTAGTTCTTCTTGGTGTTGTACAGTTTTTATTTAAACGTTGAGGAATGTGGAGACACATGGGAGGAGGGAGGGTTGAAAGGCACACTGATAACATTCTCCGTGCCGGGGGGGGGGGGGGGGGGGGGGGTGGGGAGGGACTCCATATAAAAGTGACGGGGATGCTCGTCGTCTCGTTTAGGGGTCTAAATTACGGATTTTGGTCTCACTTAGGGTGTTCAGGACGAAACGCCCCCCCCCCCCCCCGGCCGGGTCTCTGTGTAACACTTACTTCCTTTAATCTTTGAATGACGCAAACGAAGAGCTCGACCCGTTCCCCGCGACATTCTCAGCTTGCACTCGTACTCTATACTGTATGTTTGGTTGCAGGTCCGTCAATAACAAAGACCGCTCTTTTGAAGAGGATTTCCGTGACACAACATTCCCGGATGATGACGTCGACAATTCTACATAGTAGGAGGTCGCTGTATTACCAGACGCGGTCATAGTCCACCTAACACGGGCGGTGGAAGAGCTTATTTGCTCGATGGTAACATCTTTTGGAACTTCTGGTAACACTATTAATAAATGCAAAGAGACAATTTTAGTTATAATATTAATCGTAAAACAGCGAGAAAAGTTTTCAATCCACGCGCGAGGTGTCTAATTTTGTTGAGGGGGCATGGGGGAGAGAAATGTCGATGAGATTTCTGGCATTGCCATGTTTTTCTATCCTTGTTTATCATAACCTATTGCTGGTCTGCCCATTTAAAATCTGGCAATTTTATTGTCCGTTAGGTTATGGGAGTGCTATAGTTATAGCAAATTCGCACATTTAATCCTCTTTCTCGGGTTATTTTAATCCAACATTTTATTCATTTGCCTTTGGCCTTGCCTTTGCCTTGTCATTGTCAAAATGGAAGCAAAATGCACAGGATAGAACATATTGACAGAAACAGGAAAAAGGTCTTTATCCTGCAGTAGATGGACGCGAAGCCTAAACACACTCAAATAAATCAAATAATTTATACTTGACGCATAAATCAAGATAAGAAAGCTTCTTACCTCGTTCACAAATAAATGGAAGCACTTGTGTGCACTTTGACTTCGTCCATGCCCTTTTATGTCCATCAAATGTAGCACACTGGCCAAGAAACCTGGAACGAGGGCCTCTTGACGAACCAATCCAAACGTTGGATGCGTTTCTGCGCTTAGCAAGGTCGCTCATGAAGTTTAAAGCGTCAGAATTCCCAGACACCTTTGCCAGCTGTGCGGATGACCCGTTGCAGTAAACGTGCGCTTGGTCCCAGGTCCCAGTTACCGAGCGAGCAGAATGCATGAAGCATGAGTTCTTGTAAAGATTCCAGCCATTGGCACACGATGGTTCCCCGGGCTCTACAGACAAAGTAATAACAACTAATGAGTTCGAATGTACGTCGGTGAGCGGGTGGATGGTCTTCTCCCTTACATATCGCTACTCCCCTGGATGGGATGCTAGTCCATCACAGGTTACCCCCAGCATTGTTGACAGGTTGCCCTGACAATTTGCGGGAACCCATTTATACTCCTGAGTGGAGAGAGACACTGTGAGACTTAAGTGTCTTACCCAAGAGCACAACACGATGACCCTGGCCAGCGCTCGGACCCAGACCGCTCGATACGGAGTACAGTCCAGTGCGCTAACCATTAGGTTACCGCTTCTCCGACCAAGTCACCAACCTCATCTATAAAATACCGTAAAAGCTCTATTTAGCCCCCCTCTCTATTAAGCCCCCCCCCATCTAATAAGCCCCCCCCTTTGGAGGTCAGATTTTATAATAAGCCCCCCTTTGGAAGTCAGATTTGTAATAAGTCCCCCCCCCCTCTCTATTAAGCCCCCCTCCCCCACCCCTCCTTCCGTCAGGCTGATGTAAATGACTTTTCAACAATATTTTCTGGCGTTTCAGTCACTTTGTATTGAAACGTGGTCTTTAATTTCCAGAACTATCGTCGAGTTAGGGTATAAATGACGTTTCCTTTGTAAGACGGTCATACATAATCCATTTCTTGTTCTATTTTAGTTAGTGGTGTAATAGTAAAATTTGAAAAATTAATGTGAATTTTCTTGAAAAATTATGATTTGAAATAAGCCCCCCTCTCTATTAAGCCCCCCTCTCTAATAAGCCCTTGAGGCCTGAAATTAAATAAGCCCCCCGGGGGCTTAATAGAGCTTTTACGGTAGCTATTATTGTGATATGAGTAACCAACCTATCACGTTGACCATCACGTAGCGTCTTATGCCCCAGAATCCCCATTCTGCTCCGGAACAAGAATAAAACGCCGTATCATTCATGGTTGCCTTGGTGATGGTAAAGTTAGGCCCAGTGTAGAGGTGCACTTCACGTCCCTTGTAATTCCTTGGACTCTTGTACCAGTACACCAGCTTTTTAGGGCTATCCCTTGGTTGGCATGACAACGTCAAATTTTGATTGGTGTACACGGTAAACTCTTCAGAGAGATTCATCATTACTCCTGAGAAGAGAAAACGTTTGGATAACTTTACCAAAGAGAAGAAATTCAGTCGGGGGAACAAATACTAGTTGATGGCAAATCCCGCCTCCGAGACGGGACTGAGCCCGCCGTTTTCGTCCCCGAAGTTGCTATTGTTTTTGGAGTAATGCTCGCGCTACTTTTTGAATTTTTTTTTCGAGTTGCATGAGATTGTGTCACTGAATACCTCTCTCAAATGTGGTTTTTCTGATAAACCCGGCGTATCACATCGAACGTTCGGAAATCGAACTCAATCAAACTCAATCGAACTAAATCGAACGATTGAGTTCGATTTAGTTCGGTCATCGACCGAAATCGAACTCACAAAAAAAAATGTGTTCGATTTCGTTCGATGACCGACAAAATCGAATTCAATCGTTCGATTAAGTTCGATTAAAATTTCGTTCGATTTCGTTCGATGCCGGGGATAAATAACTGTGCGAGGCCTTTTTTTAAAATTTCGTCCAAATTACATTCAAGTTGTTGTTGTTGTTTTCAACATACATTCACACAGTTTCGATCCGCCATTTTGATTACATAATTATATACACACGCACTCAGCGATAACGCGTGCATTTCCTCGATTAGGCGCACATTGACGCTAATTTAATTTCAAATTTCAGGTTTCCGTTGTCAAGTCCATGATTCAACAAGCTTTATTTTTATGCAATTTTATTTTTGGTAAGAAACTTGGAGTAATTCCGCCTTCTCTTACTTTAGATTTTCAATTTCAGGATTCTGTGGGGGGGGGGGGGGGGGGGGGGGGGGTATATAAAGAATTGACTGATCCCGTGATTGTCGCTACAGAAGTTGCTAAGCAATATCCAGTCAGTACAAATAACGCGAAACGAGCACAAATATCCCGCGCTATTGTATTGTTTTTGATGGCCTAAAATCAGATAGATAATAAATATCTTATTAGCTATATAGACTTTATTAAAAAACTGGACTACGGATATTAGATTTCTAGCCTTTTGATTGGTTAAACGGAGACAGTCTAACAGCTGATATACCAGCTCCGACAAACATGCATGAACGCGTCAGCGAGAGAGAGAGCTGATTTTGTTTTCCTCTCCGCAAGGAACAATGGCCGCCGGAGAAAATTGTTTCGCGGCAGAATTGACTGAAGACGAAGTAACAGAACTGATAGAAAATGCAGCAAAGTTTTGAACGAAAAATTTAATGGGAAATGCCTGTAATTAATGTACAACAAATGCAACTGAACGCACACTAAACGAAGCGCAGCCTGAAGCAATTTACGGTAAAATTCGAAAACCGCCGGCAATACAAATCTGCACAAATTCGTTCAAAATGAATGAAAACCTGTTTACAACACAAGTTTAAGCTTAGCCTATTCAGTAGTTACCTTGTGTTTCGAAGAAGCTTGTCAATTCCAGCTGGACTAAGCTTTTAAAATCAGCACAATCTCAGTTAAATATCGGAGAAGAAGCATACGACAGTTCGTCGAGCGTTCGTGATGGTAAAGTACAATCAAATATCACTTCACAGTGAAAGTATCTTCGAAGATCACTCTTTTTAAATTTCTCTCCATCCATGTAGATATCGACGCTTTCCATTGCTTTTTACTTCAGTGAACTTGATTTTAACTGGCTCAGTTTCGCTGGTTTCAACACAATTGATTTTTGTAGTCGTGCACGATTTGCTCGCCGTAAACAATCCGTTCAGCTGTTCATTCAACTTGTAACTGAATATAATGTTCAGCGCCACAATTATTTCTGATCTTTCCATTTTAAGCTAAACCATTTACACAATTTCCCAGAATATACGAAAACTTTAGAAGACACAGAGCGAAGATTAAAATTCTGCTTTGCTCTCTTTTCATTCACTGTGCTATAAACTGAACTGGCAGACCGCGCCAGACTTTTTGCCGCCGTTTTCATACAAATGATACTTCATTTAGATTGAACTGAAAAATCACTCAGTCCATTGATAAAGTAATTCCGAAGTTTAGTTTAGTGAGGTTTTTAATAAAACAATTATTCCATTCGCCCTTGTTGGATATGAGACGGGATTATAGCCAACTCGCGCTACGCGCTCGTTGGCTATTTATCCTCTCATATCCAACGCGGGCTCATGGAATAATTGTTAAATAGACCCGCGCGGGATACTATGCTTTGTCTCGCGCGCGGCCACGCGATACAGGCTTCTTAGAGTGGTACTGGGAGTTTCTTTACCCTATACCTCCTCTAAGGAGCCTGTTCCAAGGTTACCAGGCGACTGAGAAACAAATCATTTCAATCATATTTCTTGAATCTCTTCAAGTCGCAGGTTTTCGTCATTTGCACCTATCTTCTATCTTCTGCCATTTCTTTGCCAATAATTTTTCGGCAAAATAATTAATTTGTTTGTTTAGTGGTTTTCAATTGAGTGTCGAAATTAATCTGAGCTAATCCGGAAATTGCTTTGTAATTGGTTTAAAAATCTAGCGCTACCTTCTCAACCAATCAGATGCAAAACCAAAACCAAAACCAATCGCGACTTGGTCGAGTCGCACGCGTTTTCTCGCGCTTGGCGCTGGTTCCTTGTGTTTTCAGTTTACGTTTGTTGTGATTGGCCATTGTATATGTAATTGCTTTATTTGGTCGTGCTTTTACGATACTCAATTGAAAACAATTACAATCAAAGCAAACTTACGGTAAATGTAAATCAATTATTTGCTAGATCTGCACTTATAGTCACAAGGAATTCAAGCCAAGACCGTGGTGATCAGATATTTTGCCTCAGGAAAAGAATACGAAGATTTTGTAACCTAATCATTCTGAGTACGATATCAAAATACTTTATCATCAAGGTCAGTCAGCCCGGCGACTCTGGAAAGATTAAATTTGTTTTCCTAGCTCAGCGTCGTGGGCAAGTTGCCCTAAATTTACTGTTAACCACTTCCGTTGTAAGAGAGCAGAAGTTTCAAACAACGCGCTATTGTGTCACGGCTAGGTCGTCACGCAACTGTATGTATAACTGAATTTATAAGAACCAGAACGTGGTTCGAGAAACTTTCCAACCTCGTACCCAGGGAACGACTCGGAGGTTCAGCATTTTTTCTGCAACTACGCCAAAAGCCCAGTCAGTTTATCAATCCAATAAGACTTGAAACCACACCAAAGAAGAGCGAAAGGGAGAAAGAAGAGAGGGGAGGAGAAAAAAAGAACTGGCATACCTGATCTTACTGTAGAGCATTTGCGTAGGAGCCTATGTATACGGATAGTCACGTCTCACATGTACGCCTCTTTGTCACAGACATGTGACAGAGAAACAGGGGAGGAGGAGAGGGGGGGGGGGGGGGGGGTGGGGAGGGGGGGAGAGAACTTGCTCGCAGGCCGACTAGGCTATGTCCGGAAGCATTTCTCGAGTGAAAAGAAAAATCACCGAAAACGGAAGATCACAGTGTTAGATATTCAATTGATATAAAGTATAAACAGGAGAGCGCCTTCAAACGCCCCTGTATGAATTATTTTGTGAACATTCGATGATTTAATCGCGGAGTAAAAGCCCGGAGTAAAAGCCTCGCTTAGCAGACTCGATTGGCTTAGGTGCCAATACGTGTTTCCAGCAAGATATTTGACATATTTATCCGATATTTATACACAAGCTACATATCCCTTGATGATATTAAATGCCTAGAAACAGATATCCTTTCCAGTTGGAGGCAATTAGACTGACAAGTTACCCCCAAAACACCCATTCCACTTTCCTCTTCGATCCCCGCCCTCCACTCATGTGTGCTGAGTTTATAAACGTGCCATTCATTTGAACATCCTAATGAAAACGTTTTGGTGTGTGTTTGAGACTACTCAAGCCCTGCCAGCATTAATTTACTACTGTGAACTAATAAGTATCTTACCTTCCGATATAACGAAGCAATTCGCTGCGAGGCCAATCACGACTGCGAGGTACAGCAAAGCACTCATTCTGGAATTCACAGCGAGTTTTAAAACAGCCTGGGATTTAAGCGTGTAAGCTCTTTTGCTGCCACTCGCACAATGATAGCGGAGATGTGTGGACCTGGCAAATCTGCCAAAAACAACGGATGAGAGGAAACTACCGGCGGAAGTCGCTGAAGCTAGAAAAGTGTGGCTGCGACACGGAATCACCTTCGATATAACGATAGCATACAGTGCTACGACGTACGGTGAGTCAAATTGCGACGAAAAACTGGACAATATTAACGTTTTATCGCTATAGTCAGTTCAGAAGGCTGACGTTTGGAAACTAAATCGCTAAGATACGCCCACGCCGCTCATAATCAATCCACCAGGTTGAACTTCCTTTCAAAATTGATAATTGATAACACCTTATTTGATACTCCGGAAATCACAAGCTTAAAGTGCACGTAGGCGCGAAAAAGCAAAACAGCATGTACAAGGAACTGATCAAACCGATTCGATGACAGCTGTTGACAACCATGACATCCTTCTATTACATGTAATTTTTCAATCGATTAAAGGACGTTTCCGAGTCAAGCTGGCTCTCTATGGTAAAATTTTAATTTATTATGATGATCTGTGCCTGTTGTAGCCTACGTGTAGTCACGTAGGCTATGCCTGTTGTGACTCGATTCCTTCTCCTAACGACGTTAGGAGGGGAGTGGATAAGGAGAGTCAAAATTTGGACGTTTGGCCAAAAAACACCATCTTAAAAGGAGCACTATCATGAGCATCACTTTTAAAAACATTACTATACTAGTTTAATGATCTAAGATCTAAGAGGAGGATTCCCTAGACTGCGAGCAGTCCCTCTTTCTTTCCGATAGCGAGCGCAAAGCGCGAGAGAAAGCGCGAGAGAGCGGAAAGAAAGAAAAGAAAGAGGGACTGCTCGCAGTCAAAGGATTCCCCACCCATAGGAGCTTTTGATCTCAACTTGAAAAAGTCGGGCTTTTAAACAAAGCATATTGAACGTGGAGACACCCGTCCGAGAAAAGGGCGCAGGCAATGAATCAGAAACGTTTGTTTTTACTTTTGAAAAATGGGTCGGTCGGGTGATGGGAAACTAAACATTTTATGGGAATGGCCTTGGTTTTACTTTTTGAAATATACTAGATCAAAACAACATCCCCGATCTATTACAGACAAAATTGAGCGACATTTAAACTGATCCTTACGTCACGTCAGCCGAAAACGATATAAAATAAACAATGAAAGGTTTGTTTTTCGAGTTCTGTTTTTCTTGTCATTCGGGTGGGTCTCGTAATAAAAGCTCAAGGGCCATGCATGAACGCATGTAATGCGCGTCCTTGCGTTGTTTTTAAAAAAAATATTTCTTTTATTAAGATACTGCTGAAACTTTACATGGTTTCGTCATGCTGCCCTTAAACTTTAAAAGCTACAGTAGTTACTATAAATTAGCGTGACGTGATGTAATGCATGGAAGTGGTAGTTAGGGGTACGACACGCCCTTCCTGGGTACCAGAGGGGTTTTTTTCTCGTAAGCGTGAGGATCAGAGGCCGAGCGTCATCGTTTTGACCGGGACACGTCCTTAGGATGTATTTTACATTTTACGTACCGGAAGGTATTTATTGCGGCAACTAAATCTTCAATTCTTAGCGCACGAAAACCCTAAAAACGCTCATAAAAACTGCGCACAGGAAAATTCTAAAAAACTCTAACACAATGTTGTTTGTACAGGGACGAATTTCGCAAATATATGGCTTTCAGATGTGCCTATTGGCTGTGTTAGGTTCACAAGGTATTGTGGTAAAATGTACAGCCGCCATCTTTTTCTTACCGTGGATTGTTTATACTGTTGAAACTGATGACGTCAATGCGGACGACAAGGGAGGAAAAGGAGAGAGAGCCTGGAATCGAGGTTGTGGTGAGTGCCGGCATGGCCGATGATATTCAGCTGACGTGTTTTTCCTTTTGACAGAATGTTCTTGTTGAGTGTAGTGCGTTTAATACTTTCAAAATATCGTTAAATCAAAAAAAAGTTCAAATTCTCGCCTTGTTTCTCACTTGTTCTTTTTTCGGGAATAACTTTTTTTTCTCAAGCACTGAAATATGTTGTTTTTGCCTCAGCAAAATCTTTGAAAAAACACACTCGCAAAATACGCAGTCTCCTAAATAGTAGCCTAAGGTAGTGACACATACCAGGAACATCTAATCACTAGGCGGAAATGAACGATTAAATGACATATGACGTCACAGGAAGCTCAATGGTGGGCAAACCGGAAACTGGTCAAGTAATGACAAGATAGGATGTGTTTGTCAAATAAAACAGTGTTTAATTTGTTTTGTTTTACACACGTATGCCAACTTTTACAGACATTAGCTGAAAGGTCATCTTATCGTTTTTGGGCCACAGCCCAATTATCATCAGCCAATATTGTCTATATTCGATCGTCGTGCTGACATCCAACTTTCTTCTGCATCGCTTGTGTTGAAAAGATTGTTCACCTTGCGGCTTTTGCAAATGTAGAGATTATTCGATCTTAGATCTCAAGTCACGCAGTGCACTGAGAACGAGATTCCAGAGATTCAAACTCTGGGAACTAACCGAAACACCTGGAACAGGCTATTACAACTTCGACCAGCTTCATGCCCCGGCTTCACTAGAGAGCCGGAAGATCAGACCGACTTTAAAATCGAGATTTATCCCATAGCGCGCGCGTGTACAGTTCCCGCCAAAAACGTCGACGCTGCCGGTATGAATGCAAATGTCTGTCTCAGAATTAATGAAATCCTCATTTACTATACTGAAAACGTAGCTCTTTATGCCGAATAAACAAAACTTATAATTGAACACGGATAATGCATTTTCGAGCAATTTGATTGGTTCCCCCCTACTCATATACGGTCTCAGAGGCAATACCTTATTTGGAAATGCCGTGAAGTTCAATTTTGTTTGTCTCGGGCAAAAAATGGCGGAACATTTTGGTATTTTTCTACTTTCCTCGGAGAAATTCAACATTCTCCCTGTGTTTTGTATTCGTCTCGGGGAATATTCACTTCGCCTTTGGCGTATAATTGTTAAATATTGCACGCGATTCGAACTCTTATAAAACGCAAGGCCATGAAAACCGAGAGTAGTATTTGACCGCTGCGTAGGTAGCCGGCCTGCCCCGAGGCGGTCTCTCATCGGGCGCGCTTTCAGGATATGGACTAGTGCACGCAACGATCGAGGGCCCGTCTATTTTCTCAACCTATTGTAGGTTGGGTCCTTCAGTGGCATAACAAGCTTCAATTCCTAGTCCACATGTTTTGCTTTTCGTCTGGAGTTGAATCCTGTAGATAAACATTAGTCTCTTTTATAGATTAAACTAAGCCGTCCGTATCCGCAGATTAGACAGATTAGAGGAAGTGCATTCAATTGTAAAGCCTTTTTTCTGGTTTATAACATCACACTTCAATATTACGGAAGCGGTTTCAGTTACTGGCGCGGCATGGCACATCCTCGGAGACCCAGGGGCAGATAGTGGGGGCGAGCGAAAACAAATCCCCCACTATCTGCCCCTGGGTCTCCGAGGATGGGCATGGCAAGGTGTTACGACTCAAAGAGAGCTAACCACAGACATTTTTTTTAGCCACGGACGGCAACCCTGAGAAGGTGAATGTTCTCGTTTTTGGCGCGCTTTCAACTCCACCGTGATAGGGTATGGTTTTTTAGGTCCTTAAATAGGGTATCCTTTTTGGTATTGTGATCCTTAGATAGGGTTCCTTTAAATTGTATTAGCTATACAATTTCAGTACCTAAACGCCCAGCTAAAAGATATGGTCTGTTAAAACTGAACGACCCGTTAAAGTATTCACGAAGCGATTAAAAAATAAAGACGATGTTCGGCTTTTCAACAAAACCTGTCATCAAGGTCAAGTATCTCTCACCCAGGATATTATATCAAAGGCTCTGATGAGCCAGCTCAGAATGTAATTGATATTAATGACATTCATCGAATGCAGTTGTTGGCCCTTCCCAGTGAAAACCCTTGAATTGGAGGCTTGATAAATAGGGATTTTTAATTTCTGGTTTGACTCTGGTATTTACTCTGGCATTTAGGAGGGGGGAGGCTGGGCATATAATGGGCATTTGACCTCCATTGCAGTCCCCGGCCACCCTCTGGAATTTGACATGCTAATCAATGATTCATAAATACACAACCAATACTTTTATACTTATAGGGACATAATTTAGTCTGCGGTCTGCATTTGTCGCACACCGTATAATTTGCCAAAGGTGGGGGAGTTTGATCCGATTTGAAATGCAAGTGCAAGTAGAACAATCAAAATGTTTTAATACTTGTGCTTCTCAGTTTACATGTAATATGGACACTTGCACTTGTGTGCCAAGTAAAAACCAGGCTTTAGATGTGAAGGCGCATGTAGGCTTCTTAGTACAAATATTATCTACAATTCATAAGTATATGTAACAGAGGTAATGAATGTTTTGTGTTTATAGACTGATTTAGATAGGGACTTTATCCATACAATATAACTTAATACAACTATAGTAGAAAAATCCATCAAAGAAATTTAAAATGATATGTTCTATTATAAACACAAGCCTCAGATCGATGAAGCCTGCTTTTCTCCACGAAAAACTATGAACAAACTTAAGGTCTACACAATAACAAGCAAAAAGGTTTTGCAGCCAAAATATTTAAGCTTATTCAAATACCTTACATTTTAAGCTTATTTGTTTTCGGTTCAAAGCTATCGATCGATGATCGATCGATCGATCGAATTGTACACCTTCGAATGCCAAATTACAAAAGTTTAAATTTATATTGAAATTGGAATCAAAAGATTAGTTCAGTTAAAACAATAAGCAATAAGCTTAATTCATTTTTGCTACAAATCAAACTTAGAAATATAAACATTTACCGTACATCGATGTTTTCAATGAAAACGCCAAAGATCAGTTGAACGCTTCCTCTTTTTCGGCAATGTAGTTTGCCTAAAATATTCCCTGCTGGAACCGTCCTGTTCCCGGTGCTTCATTGAAGTTGTATAAACCCCTTGATTCATCTCCAAATGTGTCGATGTACTTCGAAAAGAAACATGATGTAAATTCGTGAAAGAAGGATTTTCTCAAACCGAGGAACGAAAGAATTGCAGAATTTATGCGTTTGTTGGCATCGGAACTCCTAAAAGGTCTATCTTTTAAATGTGTAAGACGAGAAAATTCAGAGAAATACCGTCTTGAAAAATCGTAAGCAATCCGCCATTTTGTTTCGTTGTGCGATCGGGCTACTACCCCCGACCCACCCGACCCCAATGACTACCAAATATTGCGCCCGACAATGTTGTTTAGTGTTGTGATTTCCCATGCATTATGCCCTGGTCAGCGGAATTACCAAGAAAAGTTTACACCTATAAACTAAACACATTTTTCCCCAACCATAACAATCAGCTCATTCTTCGCTAATAAAAAGCATGAAACACACCCAACACATATTGTTTTGTTACATTGTTATATTGAATCTGCTAGCTATCAACGTTATTTTTCATTTTTTACAAAAGCATACTAGTATTTTTCCTACTTTATTAGCCTACAAGACTGCAAAATAGTTAGCGCGAGTGTCAGGCTGAAAAAGGAAGGGAAAGGGATCTGGAACGAGCGTGAATATTACGAGTGGGATTGGGGAACGCTCTTTTTCTCGCCTCCTACGCCCTAGCTACGGACCCTGCAGGCTAGCGCTCGCACGTGGATTATCGGCACTTCGCGCCACACGATTCGCGCGTCACGCATTCTCGCGTCACGCATCAATATCTCGAGAGAAAAAAGAGACTGTTTTGCAGTCCATTGTTAGCTCGAGATTTAAATTCTCCTTACTAATTGCCTTACAAATTTTCTAATGGTAGTTCTGAGAATTTAGTATTACATCAAGTCAGTATCCCCTATAAATTTAGTCCAGTTCTGTCACACTCTCTGTCACACAATGCTACGTTCTCGCGAGAGAGTTTTAAATCGAGAAAATGTTAACAGTGAAATACTACATGACATGTGTTCTTGCTTTCCACCCTGAAATGCAGAGTTTGTGAAGAGGTAGGAACATTGTTCTGTTACCTTAGTAACGGGCCTATAGCTATAAAAGGGATGGGTTATAAAGCATACAGTCAAACCTCTATTAATAAGCGGTCACTTCGGAAATCGCTCCCCATACTTACTGCAAACTTGACCTCTATTAAGCGGTCACCTCTATTAAGCGGACGCGGTCACCGTCTTACACTTCCTAATTGGATAATTTTATTGTATTTCACCTCTATTAAACGGTCACCTAGTTAGATTACAATACGATATTTTGACACGACGATAAGCGAAGCATGTCTTTTTTCTTTTAAGAGCTCATCAAACACAACATAATATATGTAATCAGGGTAAGAATGCTATTGTTTGGGCTAATAGGCTCATGGGTAAATTTTAACATTAAATTTTAAATTGTAAATTTTAGAACACCTCTATTAAGCGGTCAACCTCTTTTAGGCGCGTCAGTTAGCTATTTCCCGAGGGTGAGGTTTGACTGTAGTTTAAAAAACTCGCAATAGTGTTTTATCAGGTATAAAGACAACAGGCGAAGCCGTGTCTTTATACCTGATCAAACACTGCTGCGAGTTTTTCAAACGGCTTGAAAAATTTCTCTCTAAATCTACTCAATCTGATCCTAATCTTGAGGGGGCGGGAAGATGAGAGACCCTGGGAACGAGGTTGAATCTTGACATTTAGTTTGTTTCAGACGGGAAAATTAAGCTAAAAGTTCAACTGTATCTTTATCAAATATAAAGACACTCATTAAACATTTTATGCCATGTAATACTGTTCAAGTCTAACATAAATTTACCCTTACATAAAAAGAAACGTTTGTTTGACATACAGTGTGGCACTGAATTTTTGAGGGACTTTTAATTTGCGGATTAATTGGCATTTTGTGTCAGTTTCGCTGGATCTAATTTTTGCGATTGACAGAGACTGATTTTCGTGCAGGAATTAATTTGTCAGTGTGGTTTTAATTTCTGAAAGTCGCTCAGTTACAACGAGCTCGGAAGTACAACATGTTCCAAATAGAACGTAATATATAGTTGTAATCGCAATACAGGAAACACAACGTTGATGTACACGTTTAAAACACGTTAATCGGTATTTAGTTATTAGTCTATTTAGGGCCATCCCCATAAAATGCTTTGTTTCCCATCGCCCGACCGACCCAATTTTTTTCAAAAAGTTAAAAAAAAAGTTTCTGATTCATTGCCTGCACCCTTTTCTCGGGTGTTTCCAAGTTTAATATGCTTTGTTTACATCTTAAAGTCATTCTGACATCTAAATCAGCCCAGTAATGACGTCTTCGAACACTTTTCAGAATGTTATCGATTCGTTGCAAAATGGTGGTCACGGGAAAGATATAATCAAGGCTCGCTTGGAATTATTTAATATGTATAATTTGTCAATATTTCGTTTCTCAGCTTTTCTTTCTTTCTTCTTTTTTTATTTTTACCGACCGACCGACCCACTTTCACGAGAGAGAGGGCGATGGGAAACAAAACATTTTATGGGGATGGCCCTACAGAAACATCTTGTTCTGCTGTGATTGACTGTTCAATCTCGTACCCAGACTCAACGGTCTCCTCGGTAAGTGGGTCGTTGCCAGGTTAGACTCTGGGTGAATGGAATTTTGAATCCCAGAAATCTGGATAACGGCCATTGTTTGTCACACGAGACAGCCAATCAAAACATTCGCTATTTATTCCATTCCCCCAGAGTCTAACCTGGCGACGACCCGCTGACCGAGGAGACCGTTGACTCTGGTACGAGATTGTTGACTGTTCTGATAATGATTCAAGCAACGATAACAACGTTGCACCACTTGATGAACATTCGGACGATGTCTGATTCTGGGTCTGGTTTCGTATCACATGATACAGACCATCCTGCCCTGAGTGTCTCTTTCGGTGTGGTTTGGGAGACTACTACTAGAATCTTTTGAGTGTTGAGCCGTGTTACACAGGCTCTTGTCTGTTGACTGGTACCATGTCCAAATTTAATGTCTCCATACATGTCTAATATTGCAATAGATTTCATATCACCAGAAAGCAAACGCTTTAAGTTAGTTCGTAACCACATGAGAACCATCCTCTGGTTGAGATTAACCTGTCAAACGCATGCTCGTAATCTGTGATTATAAGTAAAAAAAAGTAGAGGAAATTTTTGCGGAACAAAGTTTTGCGGGAACAATTTTTACGGATCCTGAAAAATACCGCACAAATTTAGTACCACACCCGGCACGCCATTCCTTTAAAAGTTACGTGAAATATATGTACACCAGGATTAATACGAAGCTTTAAATCTTAAAACTACTAAAAATAAGATCAGTTCCTAGACTCTCCAACCAATAGGCCCTTTGCATAATACGGTCACATGACCATGTCAATCATAAAAATAGGTTGTGGTACAAAATGGTTACCAGCCTGGAAAGAGCATGATGAAATTAGTAAGGTTGCCGATTTTGATATTATACCGTTGTTGCTTAAAGGGACACTGTCCCGGCGTATTTGCTCAAAACTGTTATAAATGCATGAAATGTCCCTAACGCTATGAAATAAGAACTT
Source organism: Desmophyllum pertusum (assembly GCA_029204205.1). NCBI lineage: Eukaryota > Metazoa > Cnidaria > Anthozoa > Scleractinia > Caryophylliidae > Desmophyllum > Desmophyllum pertusum. The sequence goes on from MU826421.1 coordinate 186,121, forward strand.
AATAAACTCTAACTAAATGATAAAAAGCAATTTCTTCAAGAAATTCTATACTGCAACAAAATTTTTGCAAAATTTCAAAGATTTCCGAGCCAAATTTGAAACTTTGAAAAAACTGACATCCTGGCGATTTTTCAAAAAATCCATATTGCAATCCATTTCCATCCTCGCTGTCGTTAGTCATCCTCACTTCCTAATGGGTTCCTGTCATTTGTCGAGTGCTATTCTACAGAATCAAACCATTATTGTGTCAACTTCCTATGATCTAGATATGTTTCTGAGCTTCCCAAAATCATGCTAAAATCAGGACAGTGTCCCTTTAAGCCTGAGATTTTATGGTAGTTTGAAAGTTCGACAAATTTAAAGGATTTGTATGGCTGAATGGCAAGCCTTGCCATCCAGCCATACAAATCCTTTAAATTTTTCAAACTTTCAAACCACTATAAAATATCACGCTTACGCATCAGCGGCCTCAAAATTGGCAACCTTACTAATTTCATCACGCTCTTTCATTTTGTACTACCACCTATTTTTATGATTGACATGGTCATGTGACCGTACTATGCAAAGGGCCTATTAATGGCCTTGACGCAGCAATACACTGTTGTTTTCATCCGAGCTGGCTGGCTGTTTTACGTCTGGAGGGCAAAGGTCAAATGGGACCCACGTAGCTTTTTCAGTACGACTGTAGCTTGATTCTGAAAAAACACACAACAGGAAACAAAAAGTTAAGATTCTGATAGAGGAATGTACAATGTATCGGTAAACTATTGGCTGGAAATAAAAAGCAAAAACGTTTATTTTCCAAACAAGCGAGCGAGATAGAAGTTTCTTCTGAGATAATCCTCGCACAATCTTCTCTAAAGTCACGTGTATTCTGGGAAATTATTCAAAATAATACAAAATTTAGGTTAATGGGAATCTCCCGAACAATTGTGTGGTTCTGCACCTTGTCCATACAAGTTGAATGAAGCATGGATTTCACCAGGGATGGGGGACTTCCATATAAAAGGAACGGGATGATCATCATACCTTTTAGGGGCTAAAACTCATGTTTGGTATCACTTAGGGTGTTTAATTCTAAAATGACCATTGCTAGAGTTATCCTGGTACATTTAGGGGCATTAAACCGGAGAAAAATGGGATCTCCTGAGGAACTAGTTTTGTTTCAGAATTGGTACCTTTTAGGGGTGAAAATGAATTTGAGCCACACCCACCAAGCAAGTTTCTGGTACCCAGGGGGAGCTAGCAGCGAGGCCTGGGACCTAGTATACATGATTGCACATTTAAGAAATTTGGCTGAGCGAGACTAAGTACTGGTTTGTTTAAAATAAAACATGGCGGACGATGGCGGACATGACGTGCGTTTGTGTTCGTTCAGAAATATTTTGGCGATTCCACGTTCAAACATCTATGGGAACGATTCGGTCGCTGTTTAACTGAACTTTGGTCATTGTGGGACACCATGGATGAAAATTCCACAGCAAACTCCCGTAGAGGTATGTTTCTCGAATGATCATGCACTGAAGAAAAGAACACTGTAAGATGTCGCTAGCTACACGGATGGAGAGAAACAGAGTGGTTTCGGTGATTTCATCCGGGAGCGGTATTTTATTCAGTACACCGTTCCACGAAAGCTTTCCGAAGCCATCTGATAATGCTTCCTCTCCGATATTTATTGTGCCCAAAGGCTACGCCCTTCTGGAAAATGACAAACCACTTTGAAATGTAGAGTAAAAAGCTGAATAGGCTAATATTAAATCAATGGTGTAAAAAAATTCAATTTAAAAAATCGTCTCGTTAAGTGGTTTTCGGATCTTCCTGAAAATTGTTTGCCTCCTTCAGTGCTCGTTCGATCAGTCACATTTTTTGTACATTTGCAGGTATTCTATAGAAAAATTCATTGCCTGACGAGGGAATTCCACGTTAAATTTCACGCGAAAAAACCGATATCGCACGAATCGCGAAGCGATGAGTGCGATATCGGTTTTTCAAGTGAAATTTAACGTGGAATTCACGAGTCAAGCAATGAATTTTTCTTGAATCGCATAGCCTTTTATAAAAGGAAAAGGAATTATTTTTAAATACTTTAATACAACAGCGCTCGAGAAAGCCATTCAACGTCAACTGTCAGGACTGTCAGTAGCAAGCGAACGAATAAGAATCAAGCTAAAGATTCTGTCACAAACGTTATATTTTATCCTCGTGGTAGTAGTTTTTCCATTTTAATTGGGGAAACTTTATTTGTAGACCTTTACGGGTCTGTCAGTAATTATAAGAACTCCGGCAAGTAGCAAAAACTACATAAGCTTATTACTGAAGACAGAATGATGAACACTTTTACTTCGGCCGCGGCACACTGAAATGAATCAAAAGAAAACCCGGGAAGAAAAGCTTTGGAAAAGACGTCAAGCAATGCTGTAAGTAAGATTATGCTTTATACCTTGAAAGAACTTAAGCTTATTAGCGTACACAATTCTACGTTCTAAATTTCAATGGCTTAGTCCATCCTTGGTTTGAGAGAAGGTTTTTAGACCTCGTTGACTTGTTTTCGTTTCGAATGTGAATTTATTTTGTACTCAGTCCTGCGTAAACACTTGTTGATCTTCGAGCGGTTGTTTTTGTAGCTTCAGTTAGCACAAGAGAACTATTACGGTCAAGCTATCGAAAGTATTAGTCAAAGAATGTAAACAACTATTCTTTTAGCCGAAAATTTTGACTATTTCGCTACAAACGGAAACTGAAAAAAGTGTCATCAAATGTGCTTTTGGCGAGTTTACCGAGTTTACCGAAAAAATCGCCACGCGGTATTAAATCGATTGCTGTTTTCAAGTGGGTTTTGAAGTAAGATAATTTTATTATGGTCAAACTATCGACAGTGTCACTTCAACAAAATAGAAAGCTCCGGGAAAATTTGGCGTATTTTTTTTCTAGCCGGACGTTTTGACGACGTTTTTAAAAGTACTGTTTATTTACGTGTTTTGAAATTGTTCGCGCAGTACAAAAAGCTTAGGCTTATTATTTTGTAGTCGCATGTGGTTTAACGACCAGGTTTATCCGCTACATCTGTGGCTATTTCTCTGACACTATGAAGTCATTTAAACGTTTACTCTTTACTTTACTGTACTACTGTTTCTCCCGTAGTTTTAGCCAGTTTCCTCTCTCAGGTTTCTTGTACTTGCAAGCATCGATCGATGATTGCGCTTCTTCAATTTCTCGAGAGAGTCGAGTTTGAGTTCAAAGCTGGCTAACTCTTATATCTCGCATTGGAAAAAAAACCCCTCATGTTTGCTTTTGGCTTTTCTGACATTGATGCTGACATTGAAACCATACGAAAACCGCATTTTTATATTTTAATTTGCGATGCCGAAAGTAAACAAACACAATCTCGCGTTGGGCCCTCGCTTTCAACTCACTTCAATTCATGCAATTCAGCTATGCAATTCAAATTCTCAGGCATGCAATTCCACGTTGAATACCTCGGCATCGATAGCCAATCAGAGTGCGAGAATTCTCTGAGCTATGCGATTCT